>WNWK01003477.1:10000-25692 GCA_009830355.1 Cherax destructor | reverse complement strand
TGTATATATATTTTATATATATATATATATATATATATATATATATATATATATATATATATATATACATACATACATATACATATATATATATATTTTTTATTTTTTTATTAACACATCGGCCGATTCCCACCAAGGCAGGGTGGCCCGAAAAGAAAAACTTTCATCATCATTCACTCCATCACTGTCTTGCCAGAAGGGTGCTTTACACTACAGTTATAAAACTGCAACATTTACACCCTCCTTCAGAGTGCTGGCACTGTACTTCCCATCTCCAGAACCCAAGTCCGGCCTGCCGGTTTCCTGAATCCCTTCATAAATGTTACTTTGCTCACACTCCAACAGCACGTCATATATATATATATATATATATATATATATATATATATAATATATATATATATATATATATATACACACACACACATATACACATATACACATATATACATATATACATATATACATATTTACATATATACATATATACATACATACATATATACATACATACATACATGCATACATACAGTGGTACTGAGTAACGATGGTCCCCAAAATGCCTTTATAAGTTTATTTTTAAATGCTTTTGTAGGTATATTTTGGGGTGTAAGGACTAGTCTATTTTACATTATTCCTTATGGGGATAAATTTGTTTGGTAATGGCACTTGAACAGCATTTCGAACGAAAAATTCAACTCGAGGTACCACTGTATATATATATATATATATATATATATATAATCATATATATATATATATATACAGTGGTACTCGAGTTACGATGGTCCCCAAATCGCCCTTTTATGTAAGTTTATTTTTAAATGCTTTTGTAAGTATATTTTGGGGTGTAAAGGACTAGTCTATTTTACATTATTCCTTATGGGGATAAATTGTTTGGTAATGGCACTTGAACAGCATTCGAACGAAAAATATCGTAACCGAGGTACCACTGTATATATATCAGTGGTACTCGACTTTACGATATTTTTCATTCAGAATGGAGTTCAAGTGCAATTACAACGAATTTATCTCCATAAGAAATGTTGTAAAATAGACTAGTCCTTTTAGACCCCAAAATTCACTTACAAAAGCATTTAAAAATAAACTTACATAAAAGGGTGAGTTTGGAGACCATCAGTAAAGTCGAGGTACCACTGTATATATATACAGTGGTACCCGTTTACGATATTTTTTCATTCCAGAATGCTGTTCAAGTGCCATTACCAAACGAATTTATCTCCTTAAGAAAAGTTGTAAAATAGACTAGTCCTTTTAGACCCCCAAAATTACACTTACAAAAGCATTTAAAAATAAACTTACATAAAAGGGTGAGTTTGGGGACCATCGTAAACGGGTACACTATGTATATATATATATATATATATATATATATATATATATATATATATATATATATATATATATATATATATATATATATATATATATATATATATATATATATATATATATATATATTTACACACACACACACATATATATACTGTGGACACCGGATTACATAGTCGTCGGATTTCGTAAAATTTGGAATAAGTAACATTTTTTGTAAAAATATTGGTTCGGTATTAGTAGATTCGCTTGGAATTAGTAATTCGTCCTGGACACGTACGCGTGGCCCACACGGCCCAACACTCCATCCAGAGTCAGTGTGCCATTGTTTACCAGTGAGTAATGGTCACCCACACATTCATACCATACATTTTGTCATTATTCCATTGTTTTTAGTGCTTGCAACTGCTAAATAAGCCACCATGGGCCCAAAGAAAGCTCCTAGTGCCAGCCCTTTGGTAAAGGGCTTAGAGGGGAGAATATGTCTTCTTAAGTGATTCAGTGATTCTATGATATGTTATGATACTAAAGCAGCAGGAGTTGATAAAGGCTATAGTGCCAGCCAGCGATAAAGTGTAGCATTAACCCTTTGGGGGTCCAAGGGGTCTCTCTGAAACTCTTTCTCAGTGTCCACAAATTTAAAAAAAAAAAAAAAAATTCTTATGAAATGATAGTTTTTTTTTCTAAATTTAATAGGCTAAAAAAATACATTTTTGCAATCAATACTCACCGAGATATAGAGGATTGAATTTGACGAAAAATGAACTGCTGCTGGCAACATTGGTGACTGCCGGTTTGCCTTGAAGTTGTTTTCTTATCGATTTTAATTTTTTTCCAAATAACTTTTATGGCCTGTGAGACCAATATAAGTGCTGTTTTTCAAATATTTACTCGCTAAGTACAGTGGTACCTCAGTTAACGATATTTTTTCGTTCCAGAATGCTGTTAAAGTGCCATTACCCAACGAATTTATCCCCATAAGGAATAATGTAAAATAGACTAGTCCTTTTAGACCACCAAAAATACACTTATAAAAGCATTTAAAAAAATAAACTTACATAAAAGGGCGAGTTTGGGGACCATCGTTAACCGAGGTACCACTGTATTACACAATAATTATATAAAGTTTGTTATCACTATTTTGTTTACACAACTTATTTACAGTTATTCACAATAACAAATGTTGTTTATTTTCATTGTTCAATCATGTATATACATATATATAGTCACTGGACATGTTTCTAGAAGTTCTGCAGCCTGTGGAAGTCTCTGAAACATGGTTCCATGTACAGTGGTGTTTTACATTTCACACACAAAACGAGTGTCTTTGCGTTGTTGTGGGCGTTTTTTTGTATGTGCACAGACAAAACACCTCCTCTGAGCCTTTTTCTTGCAAGCAGTAGCAGGCAGTTTTGTTAGGAAGTGATCACCATACCTCAGACGAGAGGGTAGGTGTTGATAACCTGGTGTTGGGCGGGTTTCTATTGCAGGTGTTGGGCAGATTTCTATTGCAGGTGTTGCTCCTTGGTACTTGAATATTATTTGTCTGACGACAGACAAACAAAATTCGCCATATGGTGGTTTGTTTGTGGTCTTCAACTTATAAATATTATAAACATTGAGCATGGTAATGTCCAGAATGTGAAAGAAAGAGTTTTATGTACCACTTGTAACTCTTACAAACACAATCAGCAAACCCAATTTGCATGTCACATTTGTCCACTAAGCACATATTGAGCGTGTAGTCCATCACAGCTGCAGGTTTTAGAATGGGTTCATTGGTCTCTCTACTCACCCTGCCAGTGTCTGTCATTTTGTTAGGGTGAATTGATGACAACAGTGTGACATCTCGTTTGTCATGCCACCGAAATGCCATGATGTCATTGGCAGCAAACGCCTGCACCTCACCTCCACGAGTGCCTGCATTGAACCTAGGCATATGCTTACGATTTGCACGCACTGTACCGCACACATCTGTCAAGTTCACTCGCAAAAAATCACTGAGGGAGGGGCTTGTGTACCAGTTATCAGTATATAATATATGCCCCTTACCAAGATATGGTTCCATCATTGTTCTAACCACATCACCAGAGATACCCAGTAACTTCCTGGTATCTTTCAATGTATTACTTCCAGTGTACACAGTAATATCCAATACAATACCACTGTAGCAATTACAAAGCACAAACAACTTTATACCAAAGCGTTTCCTCTTGCTTGGTATATACTGCTTGAACGACAGTCTAACTTTGAACAGAATCAGTGACTCGTCAATAACAAGCTTCCTGAAGGGATAAAAATGCATATTGAATTTCTCTTTCAGATACAGAAACACATTCCTAATCTTATATAACCTGTCATTTCTATCAGGCCTGGTTTTGTCTGAGAAGTGGAGCATACGTAACAGTAGCACAAATTGATTCACTGATATTATATCACTGAAACCTGGTGTTGCAATCAGGCGGTCTGTCGACCAGTATGATTTGACACGGTGCTTATACACATGTGACATAAGCATTATTGTGGCAAAGAACAAGTACATCTCAGCCACAGTTGCCTCTTTCCACCTGTTGAGGCATGATGTTGGTGAAAGTAATGTGTTTGCCATGGTGTACTCGTAGTATCTGTTGCTTTCCCTGACAATAATTTCCATCAGGGGATCGTCAAAAAATAACTCGAAACATTCCAGTTCACTGGCATTGTTCCCAAGTGGACAAGATGGGCGTATTCCACTTGGACTTTCATCAAACTGATGGGGATTGGGAATAAAATTGTCAGCGTCCTGCTAATCCCAGGTGCGGTCTGCTGGTGGGTACTGGATATTTACAGGTGGTTGTGGTTGTGGGGGTTGGTGGGTGGGTGCGGATGTCCTTTGTTGTAACTGAGCTGACTCGGCAGCGTCAGTGCCAGCATGGTCCACCACCACCACCACTATCACTACCAGATGCATGCACATTTCTCATCCCAATTGCAACACTATCGTCTTCATTTTCACTATCACTTCCTGTTGTATGCCCACAGGATTTACTCCGAGATGTACTCCTTCCCCTTGGAACAGCATATGGCACGCTACCAGAGTGCATATACCATCATATATACTGACGCTTCACTGGAGAATATTCTGCTCCACTCTTGCTACTGGAACTGTTTTGAAGAGCTTGGAGTTCATATTCACTATCACTGTCATCACCATTGCTCACATCAGAGTCTGGGATATGAGTAAATAACAGTTTCCTCTTTCGTTCTGGAACAATTGAGCATGAACAAGATGCCACAACACCGGAGGTGGACGGCTGAGGGTAATCTGGGTTTTCCTCAATATTACCGGTATTATGGTCATTAGTTTCGGTCACAACCTCCTCAAAACCTTGAAACTCATCATCACTGACACTCCCATCGGTGTTAGAACTGTCACTGGGGAACAAAAGTGTTCCAATTCGCTGAGGAGTGAGGAGTTTCTTACCGCCAGGCATGGTGATCAGGGTGTACTAACATGGTGTTCCCACAATGCACCACTGGGTCTCCGATTTTTTCCTACTGTGCACACTGACCACGCAGACCCATTCTCTCACCACTAGGCCTACCAGCCATTTCGCGTTTAATTTGAAGGCACTAGAATTTATGCATACTACTACGTCAATAACCCCAGCGTGTAAGACGTATACTTGTACGACCAAAACCCTGAAAGGGTTAACAGTGTAGCAAGTAAGTTAAGCCATTAATCGATAGAAAAATGACGACATGAAACTTAACTCCTCCATTGTTGTTTGAGGTATAGGGCAACTGACAACACTGCCATCTGCTGCTGCTGCCCACCACCATCACTATATGTACGGCTTATGGTCAAACAACACAACACCAGTCCTCACATTCGTAATAACATATTTTATTCATTCTAGAGTATATGTTATGTTTCTATGTTGTTAATATTGTTTATTATGTCATATTAGATGAATTGTGACAGATAAATAAGCCGTAGAGTTGATATTAGTGTCATAATGAAGGACTATCTTGTCCTGTCCCCAAACACACACCCCTGTAACCAGCACAATTCCAAACATACGCCAGAAACAGAACTCTCTGGAACACTTTATTGAGCGACAGGGGTCCAGTGACTCTCAAGCTGGTCCTAGTGCCATTAAAAAACAAAGAAGGGAAGTAACCCCGGAAAAGAACTTGGTACCTGAAGTCTTAATGGAAGGGGATTCCCCTTCCAAACACTATCAACTCCTTCCTCTCCCCTCCTTCCGTCTTCCACACATCAACAACTCTTCAATAAAGGTAAGTGTCAAATTGTTACTGTTTTATACTTCATTTCTCATTGTTTTCTGTGTAATTTAATGTAAAAACAAAATTTATTTTAATACTTTTGGGTGTCTGAAACGTATTAATTGAATTTCCATTATTTCTTATGGGGAAAATAGATTCGGAATTAGTAATATTCGGTATTAGTAGTGCCCTCTGGAACGAATTAATTACTAAAACCGGGGGTCCACTGTACGTATAATATATATATATATATATACAGTGGTACCTCGACTTACGATATTTTTTCATTCCAGAATGCTGTTCAAGTGCCATTACCAAACGAATTTATCTCCTTAAGAAATGTTGTAAAATAGACTAGTCCTTTTAGATCCCCAAAATTACACTTACAAAAGCATTTAAAAAAATAAACTTACATAAAAGGGTGAGTTTGGGGACCATCGTAAGTCGAGGTACCACTGTACGTATATGTATAGAGAGAGAAAGAGAGAGAGGGGGGGAAGGAGGAAAGGAAGGGGAAGGCATGGTATGTGGTTAGCACAGAAGATAGAGTTAAGAACTACAGGCAAGTCCACTTATACAGGAGGGCCCTGCTTATACAGCAGGTTAGGTTCCAGGCTTCTGCTGTAAAGCAAATGTTACTGTAAAGCGAATTATAGCCTTTTTTCACTTTCAAATCCATATAAAAGCCTGATACATATGTGCACTATCATATATTAAGTGAGCAATAGAGCTAGGTCTAAAAAATGTATATACAGTACACACATTACATACCTTAAAATATTTTCATTCTTAGCTTATAGTGAGTGGTGAATATATTTATTGTAGGAAGTCTGAAGAAATGAAGAAATGGGTATAATTGAAAAATACTGGATTAGCAAAATGCTGTAAAGCAAAGTGGTGTACAGCAGGGCCCTCCTGTACAATGTTCCAACCACATAAAATCTTGAAACATTTCAGTTTTTTAAATATTATTATGTAGTCATGTATATTAGTAAATTAATCTAAGTTACAAACACATTAATATAAGACTTCAAATCATTAACTTTGTCAACAGATCATGGTTGACAGCAGCAACAGAAGCCTTGAAAGATTCTGCTGGTAACTTCTACATTAATGACAAGTCTACTGGATCTGTTGTAGCTCAACAACCATTTGGAGGAGCACGTTTGTCAGGTAGGTTCTTACTGACTACTGTGTGGTAATGTACAATGTGATCCCCAGATGTTATTTATTACATGTATAAATACTGTGTGTATGATGCTTAGAGTACTGAATGTGATGTTAGTGTGTATGTGTGTGTTTGTGTACTTACCTAGTTGTGGTTGCAGGGGTTGAGTCACAGCTTCTGGCCCTGCCTTTTTGCTTGTTGCTATTAGGTCCACTCTCTCCCTGTTCCATGAGCTTTGTTGTATCTCTTCTTAAAGCTATGTAGGGATCCTGCCTCCACTACATCACTCTACAGATTGTTCCATTTCCTGACAACTCTGTTGCTGAAGAAGTACTTCCTATTATCCCTGTGATTCTTCTGAGTTTTCAACTTCCAGTTGAAAACATCATGTCCCTATCCACCCTGTCAATTTTTCTTAGCATTTTATATGTCATTATCATGTTGTCCCTGTCCATCCTGTCCTCCAGTGTTGTCAGGTTGATTTTCCTTAACCTCTCCTCATAGGACAAACCCCTTAGCTCTAGGATAGTCGTGTTGATATGTTGATATGCTTTACAGATGTGGGTTCCATACTGGTGCTGCATGCTAAAATATGGCCCTGACATAAACAGTGTACAGTGTACAGTGGACCCCCGAGTTTCATAAACCCCGGAAATCGTACATTTATGTAAGTATAATATTGTAAGTGCTTGTGGAAAAGTATTTTTGGGGGTCTGAAATAGACTAACCTACGTGACATTTTTCCTTAAGGGAGTAAATTCATTCGGTAATGGCACTTGAGCAGACTTCAGGAGTGAAGTTTTTACGAAACTCGGGGGTCCACTGTATTTAATGATTCCTTACTGAAATGCTATTCTTAGGTTTGCCAGGTGCCCATATGCTACAGTAGTAATTTGGTAGATGTGTGCCTCATGAGATGTACTTGGTATTATACTCACCCCAGGATCCTTTTCCTTGAGTGAGGTTTGCGGTCTTTGGCCCCCCCTAGCCTGTATACTGCCTGTCGTCTAATTTGACCTTCCCCAATCTTCACAACTTTCCACTTGGTGGGGTTAAACTCCAGATGCCAGGATTGCAGCCTGTTCAAATACCTTTGTAGTCCCACCTGATCCTCATCCACTTGAATTCTCCACATTAGCTTCACATCATCTGCAAAACAGGGACACCTCTGAATCTATCCCTCCCATCATATCTTTCACATATACCAGAAACCGCACCAGCCTTAGGACTGACCATTGTGGAACCCCACTCATCACAGGCTCCCCTTCTGACACCTCATCACATACCATCACTTGTTTCCTTCCTGTCATGTATTGTCTGATCCATTGCAATGCCTTTCCTATTATTCCTGCCTTTTCCTATGGATCCCAGGTTATAACCTATTCACATAAGAGAGAGTAAACAGACAACAAAAGGGGTTGGCATCACAGATTCACTCATTTGCTCGAAACTACTAAACACCTCAAATGATGTAGTTGAAATTTTGTCAGTAAAGATCGAAAACCAAAACCTTGTTATTGTGGTTGTATACAAGCCTCCAGATGCAACATCCCAACAATTCAGAACAGCTTTTGAAAATTGACCGATGTCTGGAAAATCTTCTAACTCCATCCCCAAACATCTTGCTGCTGGGGGATTTCACTTAAGACACCTAATATAGAGGAATGTCACAAATAATATTTTAGCAAAGATAACCCCAGGAGGCAGCTCGGATGAAAATTCACACACACACATGAGCTATTAAATCTCTTCACCAGATTCACCTTAACCTATTGAGGGTCCGTGCCATAGTTATACAGGTTTGAAGCCAGGGTCAGTGCCATAAGAATAAGATAAAAAGTTTATTTTGATATGATACATGGTTGTACAGAGGAATATAATACAGTGGACCCCCACTATTTGAACACTTCAAAACTCACCCTCATTCCTCATAAGGAATGATGTAATTAGATTAGTCCATTTCAGACCCCCAAAAATACACTTATAAAAGCACTTACAATAATAAACTTACATAAAAGGGTGAGTTTTGGAGTGTTCGAATAGCGGGTCTTCACTGTAGTTGGGTGTACATGCCAAAAGCCCCTTTGTATGCAGAGCATTTTGGGTAAACTTAAAAATTAACTCAAGATTAGGAAGGCAATAACAGTTCATATGTTCATTAGATAAGTTACAGTGAGTACAAGAGAATTGAATATTCTATTAGGTAATGCTACATGGCTTTGATAAGTCTAGTAGAGAATTACAGTGGAACCCTAATTTTGTCACCCTGAGTATCGGCTGCTTCGAGTTTCAGTCGCTTTTTTCAGTCTAATTTTGTCCCGACTTTCGGCCGTTGCCCCGAATTTCAGCCGGCGTACCAGACCTGTCTGCCTGCCCGTGCTTGCACGCCTCCCCACGCAGGCATCGTGAGCCAGTCTAACTTTGTTTATCCTTGAGTGAACATTATCCTGCGTGCTCATCCAAACATTTCACAATAAATTCATTGTGTTTAGCGCTTGTTTATTGATTGTGACTGTGAACTAAGCCACCATGGGCCCAAAGAAACTTCATCACCACTATGTAAGGCTTATCTTTCAGTGGCCCTTTTACACCCAACAACAAACACAGCAACACTCGTCGGTTAGGGAGAAAGACATATGACATATTTTATTCATTCTAAAGTATATACAGTGGTACCTCGAGTTACGATGGTCCCCAAAATCACCCTTTTATGTAAGTTTATTTTTTTAAATGCTTTTGTAGGTATATTTTTGGGGGTGTAAAAGGACTAGTCTATTTTACATTATTCCTTATGGGGATAAATTCGTTTGGTAATGGCACTTGAACAGCATTCTCGAACGAAAAAATATCGTAACTCGAGGTACCACTGTATCATGTTTCTGTGTTATTAATATTGTTTATTATGTCATATTAGATGAATTGTGATATATAAATAAGCTGTAGAGTTGATATTAGTGTCATATTGAAGGACTATCTTGTCCTGCCTCCAAACAAACTCTCCTGCCTCTCTCATATGCCAACAAGAGTCTTCAATAACGGTAAAACTGATTTAAATGGTCATTTATCCATTAAAATCAGTGCTTTATATTTATTTCTCATTGTTTTCTGTATGTAAAACTATAGTATTTATTCTTTAAAAAAATGAATTTTTTGTGAATATTTTTGGGTGGAACGGATTAATTGTATTTACATTATTTCTTATGGGAAATATTGCTTCGACTTTCAGCCGCTTTGAGTTTAGGCCTAATTCCTGGAACGGATTACGGCTGAAACTCGGGGTTCCACTGTATTACACTATTGAATTAGTTTATAAAGATTACAGTATTACAATAGAACAATTTAAAAAATTTACAATATGATGTACAGTGATACCCCGGATTTCATCAGTAATTCATTCCAGAAGGCTGTTTGAGTTCTGTTACTGAACGAATTTGTTCCCATTAGGATGAGTGTAAATTAGATTAGTCTGTTTCAGACCCCCAAAAATACACTTACAAAAGCACTTACAAAAATACACTTACATAATTGTTTGAGTTGGGAGCTGTACGAAATCCGGGGTACCACTGTATAAATATATACAGCGGAACCCCGAGTTTTGGCCGTAATTCGTTCCAGGAGCTAGGCCTAAACTCGAAACGGCTGAAAGGCGAAGCAATATTTCTGATAAGAAATAATGTAAATACTTGTACAGTTAATCAGTTCCAGACCCACAAAAATATTCACAAAAAATACATTTTTTAAAGAATAACTATAATTTTACATACACACAACACAGATAAATACATATAGTACTGATAGGGAGGAGAAGAGAGGGAGGACTTATTGTTTGGAAGGGGAATCCCCCTCCATAAGGACTTTAGGTAACAAGTCCCTCTCTGGGGTTACTTCCCTTCTTTGTCTTTTAATACCACTAGGACCAGCTTGAGAGTCACTGGACCCCTGTCGCACAAAATAACTGTCCAGAGTGCTCTATTTCTGGTGCCTCTTTAACCCTTTACCAGGCACTCCCAGGAAAATGAGAATTTTGAAATGTATTTCATATGAGTGGATAGAGTAGCTCAATGTAAGGGAAATGAGAATTCTGAAAGTAACTTTTCGTGCAATTGCCAATATTTGAGGACCAACTCTACTCAGTCCCGCCCAGTAAAGGGTGTCAAATTCTGAATGTTGCAAATTTGCAATTGTTAATAAAACACCAAATAAGTATTTTTCTATTTGATTATATGAATAGACAATATAAAAAACATAAATGGAACTTGTTTCCAAACATTTTGTAAGTATAAACAAAATATAAACATGACCTAAAAAGCAAGATGCACACATTGCAAAGGGATAAAACTTTTAAGTCCCATATTCCTGAATTCCCTGAGTAAGAACAATCATTATAGATCACTAATTGCTACAATGATAGACTGTGAAGCAATTTCTTTCCTTCTTGATGCATAGGTTAACTTTGTATACTGAACAGAAAAATGAGGATGTGACATTGTTTCTTTGTGCTGCAATACTTGCATGACAATAACTTGCCTTGTGTTGGCCAGTGACCTAGCATTTTATCCAACCTCACACTGTCATCAGGCCTTTCTGCACGTTGTTACTGCACTGGAGATGGCAATTGCAAGGTTGGCAAACCATCATCACTGTTACCACTGGAAGTACTTGGTGAAGGTCTTGGATCTTGCAGTGACAGAGACTTCAAGCCGGAATTGCTTCAGTGGCATGCATTTGGCTTTTAGTGACCGACAATCACGGCAGTAAAGAAGCCATGCATTCACAACAGAAAGATCAAGAACATAGGCAAACAGGCGCATGTACCAACGTTTAGATTCCATAGGTGTTTTGTACATATGTACCAACATATTACTTTTGTCAATACCTCCCATGTGTGCATTATAGTTCTTGATGACTGCAGGGCACTGGAAGTTGTCTTTAGTCTTAGATTCCTTGTTATATCTTTCAATAAGAGTCACAGGTTGCATTCCCACATCATTTCTCACTAAAGTCACAGCTTTGTTGTCCTTCCACCTTACAACAAGGATACCATCATTGGTTTTGAAGTCAAAAGTGCCCCTGGGCACTATGTTCTTTTCCATTTGTTTGACAGGCATCAGTTCTGGTTTACCACATCTATTTTCACGTACTCTTCCAGTGTACCTGCAGTTATACTTGTCTCTTAGTAACTTGACCAAAGGTAGACTTGAAAAGAAATTGTCAGCATAGATTGCTGATGTCTTTCTTTTGTTGAAAGTTGTTGCAAGTACCAGAACAATCTTTGAACTTATTGGTAGTTTAGTTTCTTCATCTGGCAGCTTTATGGGATGGTTGTCAAAAGTTGTTTTGCCTTCATACGTGATTATATCATGTATGATTCTATCTTCACTTGCATGACAAAATAGTTTGAAACCCCATTTGTCTGGTTTGGTTTTGATGTACTGCCTGAGGTTTCCAGCAGTTTTACCCTTGAAGCCAACTATTACTTCATCAATAGACTGCCTGTGTGTAGCTGGAACTTGCAAGCAAGCATTAGTTAGTGCAGTGTAAAGAGGCCTTATTTTGTGGAATCTGTCCTTATGCTTGTGGGTGTTATCATTGAAATGAATTGTATGCCTAAGCAACCTAAACCTCTTAGATGACATGACTTCTGCAACCTGGATTACCTTAGTTGAACTTGCCCAATAATCATCTTGGGATGGGTATGAACAAATACCCATAAACAACAGAATACCTATGAACTGGATTATTTCTTCACAATCTGTTACAAAAGTAGTATCTATGTTTTTTTTGCTTTGCATACAAATTTGTTTGAAATGTTATGCTTTCTATCATATTTGGGGTAAAAAACTGGCTAAAATAATCAAATGGACACCTAATTGCAAGAGGCTTTTCATGTTGGTATACAGTCAAAGGGTCATTATTGATGTCTACCTTGTTCCAGTTAGTCTCAGCTTGAACAGCAAGCTCATCATGATCTTCATCAGGGTACTCCTTGATCATAATACCTTTCTTTTTCTTGGCTAATTTAGGCTTTTTGGATGGCCTATCTTCCTCCTCCTCATCACTTGATACCTGTGCATCCGGTGGCAAGTATTCATCACCACTGTCAAGCAATTCCAGGTCATCTGGCTCTGGATTTTAGTCACTTTCCTCCAAAATGCAGAGATATTTGGACTTCTGTTGGTAGGATTCACCATAAAACAATTTCTCATTGATCTGGAATGGCAATAAGAATGTTCTGTACACAACCAGACCACTAAAGAATTCATATACAGTGGACCCCCGGTTAACGGCCACCTCCCAACTCGAACAATTATGTAAGTGTATTTTTGTAAGTGCTTTTGTAAGTGTGTTTTTAGGGGTCTAAAAGGACTAATCTAATTTACATTTGTCCTTATGGTAACAAATTCCTTCGGTAATGGCACTCGAACCACATTCTGAAACAAATTATGGCCGTTAACCGGGGGTCCACTGTATATGCATTAGAAATTTTTATATAAATATTATTTTATTATTTTTTTTATTTTTTTTATTAACACATCGGCCGATTCCCACCAAGGCAGGGTGGCCCGAAAAAGAAAAACTTTCATCATCATTCACTCCATCACTGTCTTGCCAGAGGGGTGCTTTACACTACAGTTATAAAACTGCAACATTAACACCCCTCCTTCAGAGTGCAGACACTGTACTTCCCATCTCCAGGACTCAAGTCCGGCCTGCGGTTTCCTGAATCCCTTCATAAATGTTACTTTGCTCACACTCCAACAGCACATCAAGTATTAAAACCATTTGTCTCCATTCACTCCTATCAAATACGCTCACACATGCTTGCTGGAAGTCCAAGCCCTCGCACACAAAACTTCCTTTACCCCTCCCTCCAACCTTTCCTAGGCCGACCCTACCCCGCCTTCCCTCCACTACAGATTTATACACTCTCGAAGTTATTCTGTCTCGTTCCATTCTCTCTACATGTCCGAACCACCTCAACAACCCCTCCTCAGCTCTCTGGATAATAGTTTTGGTAATCCCGCACCTCCTCCTAATTTCCAAACTCCGAATTCTCTGCATTATATTCACACCACACATTGACCTCAGACATGACATCTCCACTGCCTCCAGCCTTCTCCTCGTTGCAACATTCATCACCCATGCTTCACACCCATATAAGAGTGTTGGTATAACTACACTCTCATACATTCCTTCTTTACTTCCATGGACAAAGTTCTTTGTCTCCACAGACTCCGAGTGCTCCACTCACCCTTTTTCCCTCATCAATTCTATGATTCACCTCATCCTTCATAGACCCATGTGCTGACATGTCCACTCCCAAATATCTGAATACATTCACCTCCTCCATACTCTCTCCCTCCAATCTGATATCCAATCTTCCGTCACCTAATCTTTTTGTTATCCTCATCACCTTACTCTTTCCTATATTCACTTTCAATTTTCTTCTTTTACACACCCTACCAAATTCATCCACCAACCTCTGCAACTTCTCTTCAGAATCTCCCAAAAGCACAGTGTCATCAGCAAAAAGCAACTGTGACAACTCCCATTTTGTATTTGATTCTTTATCTTTTAACCTCACACCTCTTGCCAAGACCCTCGCATTCACTTCTCTTACAACCCCATCTATAAATATATTGAACAACCACGGTGACATCACACATCCTTGTCTAAGGCCCACTTTTACTGGGAAATAGTCCCCTTCCCTCCTACACACTCTAACTTGAGCCTCACTATCCTCATAAAAACTCTTCACTGCTTTCAGTAACCTACCTCCTATTCCATACACCTGCAACATCTGTCACATTGCCCCCCTATCCACCCTATCATACGCCTTTTATTTACTGAAATTACAAATGTGGCCCTAAAGGGCGGGACCGACTCTACTTGGCCCTTTTTCATTGCACTTTTTTTCAATTGCATGGTACACTCACATTATGCTTCACAAACACTTGATATATATCTCAAAATATGCCTAAACTATTCATTTACACACTGGACACAACAATCAGTACTTACCGACATTGTAGAGAGTATAATCACAGTGTATAGAGTGGCAGTAGAGCAAAAATCCGGCTCTGGGCGACGCCAAGCTAGAAGTGTTTACATTTTGGTCTCTGAACCAATGGGAAGCGAGCAGATGCCGGTCTCACTTAGCTGGAGCGACTCACAGAAGGCTTGTGATTGGTCAGATATAGAGAACGGGAACCCAGATGCGTGGTGGGAGTAGGAAGACGTGCAAAAAACAATGTCCCTAAAATGGGACATTGTTTTGTCACTGAACATGTTGCAGAAATGGGTTGTTTCAGGTTGCTCATGGTGGTATTTCTCCACAAAACTTTGCAACTCATTCCACTTTGCACACATGTCCTTAAGCACTGAAGAAGGCACCTCCTTCACTCCCTCTTCCTCCTCCTCTGAAGCAAGTTCCTCAGCTGTGGTCTGATGCTGTTCCAGTTGAAGCTCTTGCAGTTTGTCAGTGGTTAGCTCTTCCCTGTGGTCCTCTGCCATCTTCTTCTTCACTTCTATGGTGTTCCTCACTTTCTTTACCACAGGGCTGCCACTAGGAAGTTTCTTTGGGCCCATGGTGGCTTATTTCACAGTCACAATTAATGAAGAAACACTAAACACAATGAATTTATTGTGAAATGTTTGTATGAGCGCGCAGGGTAATGTTCACTCAAGGATAAACAATGCTAGACTGGGTCACGACACCTGTGCAGGGAGGCGCTCAAGAGTGGGCAGGCAGACAGGTCTGGTACGCTGCCCAAAACATGGGGCAACGACCGAAACTTGGGATAAAATTTGGCCGTAAAAAGTGGTCAAAACTCGAAGCAGCCAATACTCAGGGCAGCCAAAACTCGGGGTTTCACTGTATATACTATATACAGTGGAACCA
>WNWK01003476.1:0-166217 GCA_009830355.1 Cherax destructor | reverse complement strand
ACTACTGTTACACTGTCATTACTGTTACTACTACTGTCACTCTCTTTAAAGCTTTACCAAGTTATGTTTCACTCTGTTTACAGCTTTACCAAGTTAGGTTTCACTGTTTACAGCTTTACCAAGTTAGGTTTCACTCTGTTTACAGCTTTACCAAGTTAGGTTTCACTCTGTTTACAGCTTTACCAAGTTAGGTTTCACTCTGTTTACAGCTTTACTAAGTTTCACTCAGTTTAGAACACAATCAAGTCTTACTATGTCCTGTGTTTCACTCAGTCTAGAGCTTCATTAAGTTGTGTTTCACTCAGTCTAGAGCTTCATTAGGTTGTGTTTCACTTAGTCTAGAGCTTCATTAAGTTGAGCTTCACTCAGTCTTGAGCTTCATTAAGTTGTGCTTCACTCTGTCTAGAGCTTCAATAAGTTGTGCTTCACTCAGTCTAGAGCTTCATTAAGTTGAGCTTCACTCAGTCTAGAGCTTCATTAAGTTGTGTTTCACTCAGTCTAGAGCTTCATTAAGTTGAGCTTCACTCAGTCTAGAGCTTCATTAAGTTGTGCTTCACTCAGTATAGAGCTTCATTAAGTTGTGCTTCACTCAGTCTAGAGCTTCATTAAGTTGAGCTTCACTCAGTCTAGAGCTTCATTAAGTTGTGCTTCACTCAGTCTAGAGCTTCATTAAGTTGTGCTTCACTCAGTCTAGAGCTTCATTAAGTTGTGTTTCACTCAGTCTAGAGCTTCATTAAGTTGTGTTTCACTCAGTCTAGAGCTTCATTAAGTTGTGTTTCACTCAGTCTAGAGCTTCATTAAGTTGTGTTTCACTCAGTCTAGAGCTTCATTAAGTTGTGTTTCACTCAGTCTAGAGCTTCATTAAGTTGTGTTTCACTCAGTCTAGAGCTTCATTAAGTTGTGCTTCACTCAGTCTAGAGCTTCATTAAGTTGTGTTTCACTCAGTCTAGAGCTTCATTAAGTTGTGTTTCACTCAGTATAGAGCTTCATTAAGTTGTGTTTCACTCAGTATAGAGCTTCATTAAGTTGTGCTTCACTCAGTTTAGAGCTTCATTAAGTTGTGTTTCACTCAGTCTAGAGCTTCATTAAGTTGAGCTTCACTCAGTCTAGAGCTTCATTAAGTTGTGTTTCACTCAGTCTAGAGCTTCATTAAGTTGTGCTTCACTCAGTCTAGAGCTTCATTAAGTTGTGCTTCACTCAGTCTAGAGCTTCATTAAGTTGTGCTTCACTCAGTCTAAAGCTTCAATAAGTTGTGTTTCACTCAGTATAGAGCTTCAATAAGTTGTGCTTCACTCAGTCTAGAGCTTCATTAAGTTGTGTTTCACTCAGTATTGAGCTTCATTAAGTTGAGCTTCACTCAATCTAGAGCTTCATTAAGTTGTGCTTCACTCAGTCTAGAGCTTCATTAAGTTGTGCTTCACTCAGTCTAGAGCTTCATTAAGTTGAGCTTCACTCAGTCTAGAGCTTCATTAAGTTGTGTTTCACTCAGTCTAGAGCTTCATTAAGTTGTGCTTCACTCAGTCTAGAGCTTCATTAAGTTGTGTTTCACTCAGTCTAGAGCTTCATTAAGTTGTGTTTCACTCAGTATAGAGCTTCATTAAGTTGTGCTTCACTCAGTCTAGAGCTTCATTAAGTTGAGCTTCACTCAGTCTAGAGCTTCATTAAGTTGTGCTTCACTCAGTCTAGAGCTTCATTAAGTTGTGCTTCACTCAGTCTAGAGCTTCATTAAGTTGAGCTTCACTCAGTCTAGAGCTTCATTAAGTTGTGTTTCACTCAGTCTAGAGCTTCATTAAGTTGTGCTTCACTCAGTCTAGAGCTTCATTAAGTTGTGTTTCACTCAGTCTAGAGCTTCATTAAGTTGTGTTTCACTCAGTATAGAGCTTCATTAAGTTGTGTTTCACTCAGTCTAGAGCTTCATTAAGTTGTGTTTCACTCAGTCTAGAGCTTCATTAAGTTGTGCTTCACTCAGTCTAGAGCTTCATTAAGTTGTGTTTCACTCAGTATAGAGCTTCATTAAGTTGTGTTTCACTCAGTATAGAGCTTCATTAAGTTGTGCTTCACTCAGTTTAGAGCTTCATTAAGTTGTGTTTCACTCAGTCTAGAGCTTCATTAAGTTGAGCTTCACTCAGTCTAGAGCTTCATTAAGTTGTGTTTCACTCAGTCTAGAGCTTCATTAAGTTGTGCTTCACTCAGGCTAGAGCTTCATTAAGTTGTGCTTCACTCAGTCTAGAGCTTCATTAAGTTGTGCTTCACTCAGACTAGAGCTTCAATAAGTTGTGTTTTACTCAGTATAGAGCTTCATTAAGTTGTGCTTCACTCAGTCTAGAGCTTCATTAAGTTGTGTTTCACTCAGTATAGAGCTTCATTAAGTTGAGCTTCACTCAATCTAGAGCTTCATTAAGTTGTGCTTCACTCAGTCTAGAGCTTCATTAAGTTGTGCTTCACTCAGTCTAGAGCTTCATTAAGTTGTGCTTCACTCAATTTTAAAGCTTCATTAAGTTGTGCTTCACTTATTTTAGACCATTATAGAAACTGTCTTTATTAAAGAAAAAAAAAGAAAAAATAATAACAACAAAAATAATAATGATAAAATAATAATAATAATAATAATAATAATAATAATAATAATAATAATAATAATAATAATAATAATCAATAACAATAACAACAACAATAATAATAATAATAATAATAATAATAATAATAACAACAACTATGTGAAGAAAAAAGAAAAAGTAGAGGAAGAAGGGAAGGAAGAAGAAGAAGAAGATAAAGTCAATAGCGAGTATGTTAATTACGAAGAAGTGGAAAAAATTAGCATTTTTATAGACAGGAGAGAGAGAGAATTTTTCTTGAAGAAGAAAAAGACTTTAAGACCACGACCAGTGTTTGTGTGTTTGTTTCTGTGTTTGTGTTTATGTGTTTGTTTCTGTGTTTGTTTGTGTGTGTGTGTGTGTGTGTGTGTGTGTGTATGTGTGTGTGTGTGTGTGTGTACTCACTCACCTAGTTGTGGTTGCAGGGGTCGAGTCATAGCTCTTGGCCCCGCCTCTTCACTGGCTGCTACTAGGTCACTCTCCCTGCGCCATGAGATTTATCATACCTCTTCTTAAAGCTATGTATGGAACCTGTTTCCACTACATCACTTCCCAAATTATTCCACTTCCCGACCACTCTGTGATTGAAGAAATACTTCCTAACATCTCTGTGATTCATCTGAGTCTTCAACTTCCAACTGTGTCCCCTTGTTGTTGTGTCCCATCTCTGGAACATTCTGTCTCTCTCCACCTTGTTAATTCCTCTCAGTATCTTATATGTCGTTATCATGTCCCCCCTATTTCTCCTGTCCTCCAGTGTCGTCAGGTCGATTTCCCTTAACCTCTCCTCGTAGGACATACCCCTTAGCTCCGGGACTAGTCTTGTTGCAAACCTTTGCACTTTCTCTAGTTTCTTTACGTTCTTGGCTAGGTGTGGGTTCCAAACTGGTGCTGCATACTCTAGTATGGGCCTAACGTACACAGTGTACAGGGTCCTGAACGATTCTTTATTAAGATGTCGGAATGCTGTTCTTAGGTTTGCTAGGCGCCCATATGCTGCAGCAGTTATTTGGTTGATGTGCACCTCAGGAGATGTGCCTGGTGTTATACTCACCCCAAGATTTTTTTCCTTTACTGAGGTTTGTGGCCGTTGACCTCCGAGCCTGTACTCCGTATGCGGTCTTCTTTGTTCTTTACCAAGCTTCATAACTTTGCACTTTTGGGGTTAAACTCCAGGATCCATTTGTCATACCAGGCTTGTAGCTTGTCCAGATTCCCTTGTAATCCTGCATGATCCTTGCCTGCTTCTATTCTCTTCGTTACTTTCACGTCCTCTGCGAACGTGGACATTCCTGACTATCCCATCTGTCATGTCATTCAGCGGCCCTAAGATTCACCCTTGTGGAACCCTACTTGACAGATACGCTCACTGTGTGTGTGTGTGTGTGTGTGTGTGTGTGTGTGTGTGTGTGTGTGTGTGTAAGTTGTGCTCATCGAGTTGCACTTGCTGGCGTCGAGTCTCAGCTCCTGGCCCTGCCTCTTTAAACCAGCCGGTATTATCAGTTCCTAGCCTTGTGGGCCCTATCATACCTCTTCTTGAATCTGTGTATTGGGTTTGTTACAACAACTTCATCATCTAGCTCATTCTATTTATTTACTTCCCTGAGACTGAAAAAGTACTTCCTAACATTAATTTGGCTCATCTATATCTTCAGTTTCCATCTGTTCCCATCTGTTCCATCTGTTTCCATATGTTCCTCGTTTCAAAAATTATGTCCTTATCTGTTCTGTCAAAGTATCCTAGTATCTTGTATCTTGTAATCATGTCTCCCCTAATCCTTCTTTCTTCTAAGGTCGTCAGGTTCACTTTCTTTAGGAAACTCGGTATCCTCAGCTCTGCGACTAATATTGTATATGCTTATTCAAGTGAGGGCTCTATGGTGGTGCTGCGGACTCCATGACTGGCCTAACATATGTAGTGTAGAGAGTCCTGGAAGAATTTTTTATTGAGGTTTCTGAAGGTAATTCTGAGATTAACTATCATCTCAAATGCTGCAGATGATGTTTGATTAATGTGGACCTCTGGCGATATGTTAGGTGTGATGTTCACTCCAAGATCTTTCTCCTTGAGTGATATATGTAGTTTCTCGCCTCTATGTCTCTGGTCGCCTCTCACCATCCCGTATTCATGACTCTGCACTTGCTAGGCTTAAACTCCAGTAACCACTTGCTTGTCCAGGTCTACCTGCATCCTGTGTCTATCCTCAGGTCTACCTGTATCCTGCGTCTATCCTCAGGTCTACCTGTATCCTGCGTCTATCCTCAGGTCTACATGCATCCTGTGTCTATCCTCAGGTCTACCTGTATCCTGCGTCTATCCTCAGGTCTACCTGCATCCTGCGTCTATCCTCAGGTCTACCTGCATCCTGTGTCTATCCTCAGGTCTACCTGCATCCTGCGTCTATCATCAGGTCTACCTGCATCCTGTGTCTATCCTCAGGTCTACCTGCATCCTGTGTCTATCCTCAGGTCTACCTGCATCCTGTGTCTATCCTCAGGTTTATCATCAGGTCTCCCTGTAGCCTGTCTTTATCCTCAGGTCTATTCTCAGGGGTACCTGTAGCCTCTCTCTATCCTCTTCTGTTTATATTCTTATCATTAGCTTTAGGTCCTCTACAAACAATAAGACATATGATTCAATCCTTTCTGGCAGGTCATTTACATATATTAAGAATACTGAAGGTGCTAGAACTGATGGTTGGAGAACCCCGCTTGTTACACTTTCCCATCCTGAAACACCTGCCCTCACCATCACCAATGTCTTCTGCTTGTTAGGTATTTCTTGATCCACTACAGAACTTTACCTCGTATCTCTGAATGCTCTGGTGGGGTAGAGTGTCAAATGCTTTCCTACAGTCCAAGAATATGCAGTCATCCCCTATTCTTGTCTTTCTTGCTTGATTTCCTTTATTAAATTGTACATCCTGAGTAGGTTATTGATGCAAGACTTAACTTGCCTATATCGCTGCTGGCTTTCTGTAATAAAAACTCCGACCTCTCTAGATGATCAACCAATCTTTTCCTGGTTGTCTTTTACAAGACTTTGGAGAGTAAATATGTCAGTGATACTGGGTGTTTATCTCAGTGCCTCGTCTCACTGCTTCTATACTTTGATCATGTTTGCAGTTTTCAAACTGTTTGTTACGCTTCCCTTCTCTAGGGTCATGTTACTATTGCTTCACGCACTTCCTCTCTGTTTTGTTCACTATCCATGATGATAAACTGCCAGATCCTTTGGCTTTCATATGTTTAAATATTTTTTAGTAGATTCAATACATCTTCCTTTGATAGATGAATTCTAACAAGTATATGCTGGTTAGCACTCTGAACCCTGCATTCTGGGTCTGAACCCTGCATTCTGGGTCTGAACCCTGCATTCTGGGTCTGAACCCTGCATTCTGGGTCTGAACCCTGCATTCTGGGTCTGAACCCTGCATTCTGGGTGCATCCCTCTTTCCACAGTGTATACCTCCTTAAATCTTCTGCTTAATTCCTTACAAACTTCTCTAATATCATCTGTGAGTTCTTCTCTCTTCTTCAGTCTTATTACTTGGTCTTTTACAATATTTCTCTCTATCTGACTGTGTTGTAGTTTAGACACTGATTTGGACTTTGCTGTTGTGTCATTCTCGCACTGACGTTCAGCGTCTCTTCATTCCTTGCATATTCATTCCTCTCTATTTTACCTGTCTCCCTATTATCTGCAGACATCTGTGTTCTGTAGTTTTTCCATGCTCTTTCGCACCTTCCTTTGGCCTCTCTGCAGTTTTGATTAAACCAAAGACTCTCTGCATCTAGACTTGTCACACTTGCTGTTAGATACAAACCTTGCTGCTGCCACCAGGCACTTCCTGGCAAAGGCGTTCATTATCTGGTGGGTTGTCTTTCCACTCACGTCTCCGTCCCACTGGATTCCCTTTAAAAATCTCTTACTCCTTCATAGCCCACTCTTCTATAATCTCGTTTACTATTTCTACGTCTTCTTTTCTCCACTCTCACCTCTACTAACTATTCAGAGCTGAGCTCCATGTGGTCACTAGCTCCTAGTGGTAGCCCATATTTAAGTTCATCCATGAATCACCACTCGACCTGGTTCGTCCCGTGTCCTCACGTTGACATGCTGGGTCTGGAAAATTTCCATTTCTGTCTCCATCAATTTAGTTATCCATGTTCCTTCATGTGCGTCTCAGTTCTCCCAGTCAGTTTCCCTGTGACTGAATTTATATTGTGGCTTTGTTGTCACCATACCCCTGCCTCTGTCTGCATTGTTGTCACCATACCGCTGCCTCTGTCTGCACTTGTTGTCACCATACCCGTGCCTCTGTCTGCACTTGTTGTCACCATACCCCTGCCTCTGTCTGCACTTGTTGTCACCATACCCGTGCCTCTGTCTGCACTTGTTGTCACCATACCCCTGCCTCTGTCTGCACTTGTTGTCACCATACCCCTGCCTCTGTCTGCATTGTTGTCACCATACCCCTGCCTCTGTCTGCATTGTTGTCACCATACCCATGCCTCTGTCTGCATTGTTGTCACCATACCCGTGCCTCTGTCTGCATTGTTGTCACCATACCCCTGCCTCTGTCTGCATTGTTGTCACCATACCCGTGCCTCTGTCTGCATTGTTGTCACCATACCCGTGCCTCTGTCTGCATTGTTGTCACCATACCCCTGCCTCTGTCTGCATTGTTGTCACCATACCACTGCCTCTGTCTGAATTGTTGTCACCATACCCGTGCCTCTGTCTGCACTTGTTGTCACCATACCGCTGCCTCTGTCTGCACTTGTTGTCACCATACCCGTGCCTCTGTCTGCACTTGTTGTCACCATACCCGTGCCTCTGTCTGCACTTGTTGTCACCATACCCGTGCCTCTGTCTGCACTTGTTGTCACCATACCCCTGCCTCTGTCTGCACTTGTTGTCACCATACCCCTGCCTCTGTCTGCACTTGTTGTCATCATTCCTCTGCCTCTGTCTGCACTTGTTGTCACCATACCCCTGCCTCTGTCTGCACTTGTTGTCACCATACCCCTGCCTCTGTCTTCAATTGTTGCCACCATACCACTGCCTGTCTTCACTTGCTGTCACAATACCACTGCCTGTCTTCTATTGTTGCCACCTAACACCTGCCTCTGTCTTCACTTGTTGCCACCATACCCCTGCCTCTGTCTTCTACTGTTGTCACCATACACCTGCCTCTGTCTTCTATCGTTGTCACCATACACCTGCCTCTGTCTTCTACTGTTGTCACCATACCCCTGCCTCTGTCTTCTATTGTTGTCACCATTCCCCTGCCTCTGTCTTCTGTTGTTGTCACCATACCCCTGCCTCTGTCTTCTATTGTTGTCAACACACCCCTGCCTCTGTCTTCTATTGTCAACACACCCCTGCCTCTGTCTTCATTTGTTGTCACCATACCCCTGCCTCTGTCTTATATTGTTGCCACCATACCTCTGACCCTGTCTTCTATTGTTGCCATCATACCCCTGCCTCTGTCTTCTATTGTTGCCACCATACATCTGACCCTGTCTTCTATTGTTGCCACCATAACCCTGCCTGTCTTCTATTATTGCCACCATACCCCTTTCTCTGTCTTCTATTGTTGCCACCATACCCCTACTTCTGTCTTCTATTGGTGTCGCCATACCCCTGCCTCTGTCTTCTATTATTGTCACCATACCCCTGCTTCTGTCTTCTATTGTTGTCACCATTCCTCTGCCTCTGTCTTCTGTAGTTGTCACCATACCACTGCCTCTGTCTTCTATTGTTGTCAACACACCCCTGCCTCTGTCTTCTATTGTTGTCAACACACCCTGCCTCTGTCTTCTATTGTTGTCACCATACTCCTGCCTCTGTCTTCTATTGTTGCCACTATACCCCTGCCTCTGTCTGCTATTGTTGTCACCATACCACTGCCTCTGTCTTCAATTTTTGCCACCATACCCCTGCCTCTGTCTTCTGTTATTGTCACAATACCTCTGCCTCTGTCTTCTATTGTTGTCAACACACCCCTGCCTCTGTCTTCTATTGTTGCCACCATTCCCCTGCCTCTGTCTTCTGTTATTGTCACCATACCTCTGCCTCTGTCTTCTATTGTAGTCAACACACCCCTGCCTCTGTCTTCTATTGTTGCCACTATACCCCTGCCTCTGTCTTCTATTGTTGCCACCATACCCTTGCCTCTGTCTTCTATTGTTGTCACCATACCCCTGCCTCTGTCTTCTATTGTTGTCAACACACCCCTGCCTCTGTCTTCTATTGTTGTCAACACACCCCTGCCTCTGTCTTCTATTGTTGTCACCATACCCCTGCCTCTGACTTCTATTGTTGCCACCATACCCCTGCCTGTCTTCTATTGTTGTTACCATACCCCTGCCTCTGTCTTCTATTGATGCCACCATACCCCTGCCTCTGTCTTCTATTGATGCCACCATACCCCTGCCTCTGTCTTCTGTTGTCACCATAAGATTGATGGACTGACTACATCGACTCAAGGCTGAGGGACTGATTACCTCAAACTCCTCCTGTGCTTCATTATTCTCCTTTGTGTGGACTGATGAAGCCACTGCGTGGCGAAACGTTTTCTCATTAAAGATACCCAAGTGTTGCACATGTGTCTAGTTTATCAAGTTGTCGATTCTCTGAACCATTCATCTATATTCCTCTGATCTCCCTCTTCTCGCTATGATATATCTCTCTGGGAATAATGCACTGGTTAACATTCCAGATAATTGTGTCTCTGTGATAGCTTTAATACTTTGATGCTCCTTTACAACTCTGTTTTTTAGTTCACCACTTTCGTTTATGATTGTGGTATAAAAACGCAGATAACAGGAGCATCCAAATATTAAAGCTATCACAGAGACACAATTATTTTATCCTTTAGCTTATACTGGGAGTTGTGGTATTGGGACTGGCTTGAGGAGAGAGTTAGAGTGGGAGATATGGGAGTAGTGAAGGTAGCATGACAGGAGAGGGACAGGAAGACTTATCACTAGAGCTGTTATGAAGAGAGAGAGAAAAAAAGAGGGAAAGAGAGAGAGGGGGAGAAAATGAGGGAGAGCAAGTAAGAGTGGGGGTAAGCAAAGGAGCAAGGAAAGTAGCTGGATCATTAGTGGTACTTTGATTAAAAGGTGAGAAGACTGATAACCTCAAACTCTTTCTGATATTCAACCTTTGTTCTCCGTACTGGACTGAGGAAGCCACTGGTTGGCGAAACGTCTCTACAGTAAAGATACCCAAGTGTTGTACAAGTGTCTCAATCATACACCTGTCAGTTTTCTGAACCATCTATCTACATACACAGGAGGATGACACAGTTGATCCCGTGTATCAGAAATCTTCCCTACGAGGACAGACTGAGGGCAATGTATCTGAACTCTCTAGAAAAGCTTAGAATTAGGGGGGATGATGATTGAGGTGTATAAACAGAAGACAGGAGTAAATATTAGGTATATAAATAACGTATTAAAAAAATCTAACCAAGATAGGACTCGCAGGAGCGGGGTCAGGTTGACTTGGCAATAGAGTTGTGGATGAGTGGAACAGTCATGAGTGGCAGCATTGTGTAGCTTTGAAAATAGATTAGACAAGTACATGATTGGGTGTGGGTTGAACGTGTCTAGTATGGGCCAGTAGACCTGCTGCAGTGCTCTTCCTTTCTTATGTTTTAGACGAACGGAAGAGGAAGTTTGAGGCAATCAGTCCCTCTGCCTTGATGCAAAATAATCCTTCTCCGTAGCGTAGAGCAGAAGCGTGAAGGCAGAGAATTATATCCTGGGAAGTGAAGTGTAGCAACTGTCTCCTGTTCAAATATTTCTCATCCGCTGAGCATCATCTGCAAACACTGAGATGTAGTGGTGGTTGTACAGTACTCTGGCACAACCTTGTCACATGTGACACCTGTCCCACGTACAGCGAGATCATTGAAGCCTCTTACTCCTCTCCTGCCTGATGCTTCGTCCACCACATCGCCTCTCTTGTATCCATTAGATTATCATCGTTGCTCACCTCACTCTTTATCGTCCTTATCTGAACCATTATTGTCAGGTATGTAATTAGTAGTGTGTGTAGGAATGAGCTCTGGTTATCGCGTCTTACCTTCGCACTTTGATGAACCTATGTGACTAACTTAATGCCATTTCTGGTTCTGAAATATAGTATACAGTTTTAAACCAACGTACTAAGTTAATATGTGTAATCAGTGAGTTTTAAACCCAAAACCACACACTGAGGAATTCCTTCTTATAACTCACCGATTCGCTAAGCCTCTAGTTTCCTGTTGTGTCCCCTCGTTCTATGTCCTCCCATCTCTAATTGTCTAATCCTATCAAGTATAGCCAAGTCTCCTCCAACTAGTTTACCAGTTACGAGTGTCTTCTCTGGTTCTCCAGTTACGAGTGTCTTCTCTGGTTCTCCAGTTACGAGTGTCTTCTCTGGTTCTCCAGTTACGAGTGTCTTCTCTGGTTCTCCAGTTACGAGTGTCTTCTCTGGTATTCCAGTCAACTGGCGAGATAAAAGCTACTTCTCTTATCCTGTCTCCATATCCCAGTTATAATACTTTCCAGAACAGCCTTACAGGGAGCGTCTGCACTTTCTCAATTATATTAGCATGCTTCATGAGATAAGGGTTTCGTGCTGGTTCTGTGTACTCAAGTAGTAGTTATATGCATGGCGTGTACGGAGGTCTGATGCTTCCTTGATCACATTCTTGAAGAATGTTATTGTACTTAGTTAGCTTTGCGTGTGTCGACGATGTTATCCTGTATACTGTATGTGTCGACGATGTTATCTTGTATACTGTATGTGTCGACGATGTTATCTTGTATACTGTATGTGACGACGATGTTATCTTGTATACTGTATGTGTCGACGATGTTATCCTGTATACTGTATGTGTCGACGATGTTATCTTGTATACTGTATGTGACGACGATGTTATCTTGTACACTGTATGTGTCGACGATGTTATCTTGTATACTGTATGTGACGACGATGTTATCTTGTATACTGTATGTGTCGACGATGTTATCTTGTATACTGTATGTATGTGTCGACGATGTTATCTTGTATACTGTATGTGTCGACGATGTTATCTTGTATACTGTATGTATGTGTCGACGATGTTATCTTGTATACTGTATGTATGTGTCGACGATGTTATCTTGTATACTGTACATGAGTCCCAGAGATTGTGTGTGATGTCCACCTGGTGTCCACCTGGTGTCCACCTGGTGTCCACCTGGGCTTCAGAGTGCTATGACGTACACACATAATAATGAGTCATTAACATGCTGAACAGTGTCCAGGTTCAACCCAAAGAACAACAACCACAAGTCACTATTTTCTCTACTCCAAGAACACTGCTCCAGCTCTTCCTCTGCTTTCTCCTTCTATTCCTCTTCCTCCGATAAAAACATTAAAAAACAAGCACTTGCATGTAATGGATTCAATTTGACGCCTGGTGCTCTAGTGGGAGGAGTTACCAGAGCCTTAACAACTTACATGCTGAGTCAACACAGAAAGGTATAAAGTCAGGAGCGAGATGTTGCCTGGGACACTCGCTGCTACCTCACTTAACCACTTACATAACTCACAATATATCCACAATATATTGCTGATGCTTGGTCAGCAATTATAGGCAAGTCTGCAACTCTGCCTTATCTTTATGGATAAATGAAGACCCATAAACCAGCCTATTATAAGTTCAGTAGGCTCAGCCGCTAGTTAAACTCCTGACTCCCATTGTCGGAAAGATTTCGAATGTACATATTAAAAATAATGGAAAGATAAACCCATAAGCAGTATAATGTGATCCTTTATTGACAACGTTTCGCCCACACAGTGGACTTTATCGAGTCACAAACAGATGTTTGTGACTCGATAAAGCCCACTGCGTGGGCGAAACGTTGTCAATAAAGGATCACATTAAACTGCTTATGTTTTTATCTTTCCATTGTGTCAGTATTTTATACCATTTATTTCCATTAAAAATAATGTTGACCTTACCCAGAGACTCAGGAAATTAATTTAATTTCTGGAGCCTCTAGTGAGTTTTAATGTGGCAGTATGTTTACCAGAGTCGGTGTCCATGATTTGCTAACATGGCTTGAAGTGGAACTAGAAAACCTCCTCATACTCTACATCACAGATATAATTATTGAACTTGTTATGTGGTATAGACTGAAAGTTTGTATTTGAAACTAAATACTATGATCATACACAAGGCATGGCCATGGAAAATCCCCTAAGCTCCTTACTCAGAAACTTGTATGTGGAGTTCTATGAGACTAGACTTTCTAGAGATATCCTCCCTAGTAAAGCCAAGTGGTTCTGTGTCTATGGTCTAGAGATCATGATATTGACTCAGTGGTTTAGTACACTTAAGTTCACAACAGAACACGAAGTATACAACAAATTGCCTTTCCTAGATGTTCTAAGTCATCGTGTCGACAGGAAATTTATGTTTAGAGTACAGGAAGTCAACTAATGTGTCGTCATATATTCACTATTATTCCACTCATGAATTTAGGGTTAAAACAAGTGTCTTCCTTACAATGTTTATGAGAGCTTTATGTATTTGTAGTCCAGAACATTTAGATGATGAAATTAATAAGATATTCAACATAGCCACTGAGCTATCCTAGCGATTTTGTTGAGAAGGAGTTATTAGCAGCCAAGAAGACTTTCCACAGGACTGAACCTAGAAAAGTAGCTTCCAGGAAAGATATATTACCTTTACTTTACAAATGAAAATCTGGCCAACCTGAATGATGCATTAAAAAAGCTCAAAATAAAGACTGAGAGCAGAGGTTCATTAACAATGCACCGTCCAATATAGTTTATGTTTACAAGGTCTCATGCACACTATGTCCTCCTTCACATGTCGGGCAGACAGGTAAACCACTAGAAATCAGATTGGTTCAGCAACGGTACTTGATAAGGACGGCTCAGAGGTCGAATGCAATCCTAAGTCATGTTAGTACTTGCAGTCATCTGCCGGGGTGAGCAGCAGCTCGGGTTATTGTACCCAATAGTTCCATCTTGGAAACAAACATAATTTATATTTTCTCTTATAACATGATAGGAATGCATTGTATAAGTCTAGTCATGGAATGTACAACCTCGATAACTATTTAGTAAAGTTGTGTACAGTCATAAGCAAGGATGTTATACAAAATCCCTGAATTGTTCCATAGGTAACGGGTCCTCGTGAGGATGTGGTAGCGTTAGATCTTAATCCTCCCCACCTGTCGTGCACGTTTCACCCGTCAGAGATCCCACCAGTCGGCATCGCCGTACATGACAAGACTCACGAAACAAACCATACCACGGGCGGGGCTTGAACCCACGGTCAGGGAGTCGTAAAACTCCAAACCGACGCGTTAGCCACTGGGCCAGCTGGCTACAGTAAGATTCAAACTAGGTATATTTATACACTATAGGAAGGTTAGCATAAGCACCACTGTGACCACAAATGCAAGTTTTTACAGACGAATCTACCGCTAGCGTGGTGGGAGATTCGTGATATGTTTTTTTTTTACCTGAGGAGGTTTATCATCCCCGTGGGCGGGTGTATATGAATGTGTCTCCCTCTCAGTTTTCAATTTCTCTGATTCCGTTTTGAGGGTTCACTGTGATAAATAAGTTAAGGGGTTACAACTGCCATACAGCAATAGGATAACCTGTCTTACACGTCTCGCCCATCGGAGATTGTATCCCTCCGTCTGTATCGCCGTACACGGGGATTTATGAAAAGTCTAGCATCTTCCGTGGGTTGATGGTCAGTGTGGTGTCCCGTAGCTTGATTGCTAGCGCACTCGGCTCACATGCCAAGGTCCGGTCGTCGATCCCCGGTACGCGTGGAAACGTTACGACATGTTTTCATAAGACACCTGATATCTATGTTCACCCATCAGTAAAATGGGTACCTGGGTGTTAGTCGACTGGTGTGGGTCGCATCCTGGGACAAAACTGACCTAATTTGCGGGAAATGCTCAGCATAACAAGCGGCTTTCTATATAGTAGTATGTCATTGATGTCAGCTATGGACTGTATACCTTGTACATGTACTTGTAGTAAATAAAGATATTATTATTATTATCATTATTTCTCGTACCGTTTTGAAGGTATATATTAATAGGTAGCTACTAGTATTAAATCTTTTCAGATTCTGCATACAAGTACGGTCATACATGTTTATGTGATTGCAACATAAGCAACATTTACATGATTGCAATATACATAGCATCTATATATATGTATGTGAGTTTCCAATGACAGCTTAATAAAATCAGGCAGTGATTTATCGCTTCTGGGACCCTAGTGATAACAGGCTTTACAATACACACAAGTGAGTTACGTAGCATAACACAAGTTAGACGTAGTAACTTATCGTAACTGGGACGTAAGTAACTGGTGACACTCAGGCTTTTAAGAATATCCCGAGATACACAGATATTCAGATTCAGATTCGGATTTTTATTTATCTGTAAAGATTACAATGTGTGGCTTACATATTATAAGACAATAATTACGAAGATGGCCACTAGTATGCCTAGCATGCCTGAGCATGCCTGGGCATGCAGGCATGCCCAGGCATTTCAGGCAGACTAAAAATAGTTCTTAATCTATATTACAAATTACAAATGATTAATTAGATTTACAATAGTGAGGTGGTTCAGAATATTTAGATTATGACAATTTGTAAAATTAGTAATGAGAATGGTGACGTCTTGGCATGTTACTTAGTTTCTATTAAAGATCCTGTATTGGAGTATATCCGGCAAACTAAAGACTAGTTTGAGATTTATTAGACAATAGCTATATTCGGGATTTTATGTTTACTGTCCTTTGGGTCAGTGTTGGTGTAGATGAGGAGGATGTGTGTGTGTGTGTGTGTGTGTGTGTGTGTGTGTGTGTGTGTGTGTGTGAATCGGTGGTTTTCGTGTGTTTAGGTGATGGTGGGGTGTATTAGTGAGATAAGATGTTTTTTGATGATAGTGTTGAAAATGGTGGCTGAGTCTGCAGTTTTGGAGTTTTCAGGTAGTGAGTTCCAGATTTTAGGCCCTTTAATGTACATTGAACGTTTTTATAGATTTAGCCCGACACGTGGAATGTCATAGAGATTTTTGTGTCTGGTATTGTGTCTATGGGTCCTGTCAACTATCAAGAAAGCGTTTTAGTTCAGGGTTAATTTTGGAATTTCTGGTTCTGTACATGTAGGTTGCACAGTAGTAAGTGTGGATGTTCTGGATAGTGAGTAAGTTTAGGTATTTGAAGTGTGTGTGTGTGGGGGGGGGGGTGTTGCCTGGGATTGGATTGCATGATAATTCTTACTGCGGCTTTTTGTTGAGTTAATATTGGTTTTAGGTGGGTTGTCGCTGTTGATCCCCAAGCACATATGGTGAGGTAGGGACAGATGAGTGAATAGTATAGTGTGAGTAGGGCTGATTGTGGTACATAGTAACGTATCTTAGAGAGAATCCCAACCGTTTTGGATACTTTTTTTGCTATGTGGTTGATATGGGTACTGAAATTCAGGTTGGTCTCCAGTCATTATGTTCAGTTGTGCAACACCTGTTCTGTTACCAAACATAATATAGAAGGTTTTGTCAGTGTTAAGTGTAAGTTTGTTGGCTGTCATCCAGGTTGATATTTTTAGTAGCTCTTCATTAACAATGGTGTTAAGCGTGGCAAGATTTGGGTGGGAGATGACATAAGTCGTGTGGTCAGCAAAGAGAATTGATTTCAGGTGTTGTGATACGTTGGGAAGATCATTGATGTATAAGAGGAAGAGCAGGGGACCAAGGACACTTCCCTGTGGTACTCCAGTATCAAGTGGTCATGTAGATAAGGTTGTGTCCTTAATGATGACGTATTGATACCTGTTAGTAAGATAGGATTTGAAATATATAAGCGCGTGGCCTCTTATATAGGTAACTTGATGCCGGTGATCCAAGGAATTAAATTTATCCTTCCTTTCTTGGCCGGAATCTGAATGAGTTGCTTATCACGAGGCGCTGTTTGACTCCTACGACGACTAAGACAACTGTGATACAGTTGGGTATATTTATTGTTGAAAAATTTCTCCTACACTGTAGAATTCTTCAGAATTTTAGCACATTTTATCTTATATTTAAATACTTCACACGTTTTTATAAATTCATTCGAAAAGTCCATCGGAATATATATTATTTCTGAATATTTCATAATATTTTCTAAAAAAAAATATGTGAAATATTACAAAATTAAGAAAAAAATGTGGTAAAATGTTATTTTATTGCATATCTGAACGATTTACTCTGCAACTATGACGCATCTCAACACACAGGTCATGTCGACTGTTATACACAGCAACACACAGGTCATGTCGACTGTTATACACAGCAACACACAGGTCATGTCGACTGTTATACACAGCAACACACAGGTCATGTCGACTGTTATACACAGCAACACACAGGTCATGTCGACTGTTATACACAGCAACACACAGGTCATGTCGACTATTATACACAGCAAAACACAGGTCATGTCGACTGTTATACACAGCAACACACAGGTCATGTCTGACTGTTATACACAGCAACACACAGGTCATGTCGACTGTTATACACAGCAACACACAGGTCATGTCGACTGTTATACACAGCAACACACAGGTCATGTCGACTGTTATACACAGCAACACACAGGTCATGTCGACTGTTATACACAGCATCACACAGGTCATGTTGACTGTTATACACAGCAACACACAGGTCATGTCGACTGTTATACACAGAAAGACACAGGTCATGTCGACTGTTATACACAGCAACACACAAGTCATGTCGACTGTTATACACAGCAACACACAAGTCATGTCGATTGCTATACACAGCAACACACAGGTCATGTTGACTGTTATACACAGCAACACACAGGTCATGTTGACTGTTATACACAGCAACACACAGGTCATGTCGACTGTTATACACAGCAACACACAGGTCATGTCGACTGTTATACACAGCAACACACAGGTCATGTTGACTGTTATACACAGCAACACACAGGTCATGTTGACTGTTATACACAGCATCACACAGGTCATGTTGACTGTTATACACAGCAACACACAGGTCATGTCGACTGTTATACACAGCAACACACAGGTCATGTCGACTGTTATACACAGCAACACACATGTCATGTTGAATGTTTTACACAGCAACACACAAGTCATGTCGACTGTTATACACAGCAACACACAAGTCATGTCGACTGTTATACACAGCAACACACAAGTCATGTCGACTGTTATACACAGCAACACACAGGTCATGTCGACTGTTATACACAGCATGTGAGAGTTGGCCAGGATAACACAAGTCATTCCTAACAATCAGGTTGTTAGTATATCTAGGAATACATTTGCTATTCTTATGCTTAAGCTGTGTCAAGAAGTCTGTGTAGGGATCAGGGAAGGTAAATATGATAGGAACTGATCAAGATGTAGACACCTTTGTAGGGAATCTTCTGGTACTTTCTGGAACATTTTCAGACGTATGGTAGTATAGAGTGACTACAAGCACACAAACACACACACAAACACACACACACACTCACACATACTCACACACACACACACACACACACACACACACACATACTCTCACACACACACACACACACACATACTCTCTCACACTCACACACATACTCTGTCACACACACACACACACACACACACACACACACACACACACACACACACACACACACTAGTAGCAACCAACGAAGAGGCAGGGACAGGAGCTGTGACTCGACTATTGCAACCAAAAATAGGTAAAATATATATATATATATATACATACATACTAACGTTGTTTTTATTTTTAAAATATGAGAACTTTAGGTTGTGTATTACGGATGATAAAACAGGTTTCTTGTTGTCGGGTAAACTATAATTATTTTCGGTAACATTATTTTGTTTTAACTATTGTTCTTATGTAATATTCACATCTTTCTGAGTATATTTGGTGTAATGTTAAGTTTCTTGGCTGGGAGTCATGGAGTGACAATAACCTTTGTGTATTCCCCAGTGGGACTGTCTCAGTGGCCTAAGTTAAGAGACTTGCAATATTTTTTTGGATTTCTTTTTCAAATCTGCCGCTGATGAAGAATCCTTAGAAGTTCTTTTTAAAAGCTACTGTTCCCCAACACCGGTTTTTAACACTTACAAGTTGGAGAGAACGCCGCGACACTTTCTTAGACAGTCTAACCTGTTATTTCGTAGGCTCGGTGGTGTTGGATCTTCGCTACGTTTATGTGAAGTGCTGCTCCCAGTGTTCGTTGTTATTCCAGTCTTTGGAGTTTTGAATTTCAGTTTTCACGATACTTGTGAATTTCTGGAAGAACACCGTCTCAACTTCCCTGGAACACAGGATATAACACCGTCTCAACTTCCCTGGAACACAGGATATAACACCGTCTCAACTTCCCTGGAACACAGGATATAACACGTCTCAACTTCCTGGAACACAGGATATAACACCGTCTCAACTTCCTGGAACACAGGATATAACACCGTCTCAACTTCCCTGGAACACAGGATATAACACCGTCTCAACTTCCCTGGAACACAGGATATAACACCGTCTCAACTTCCTGGAACACAGGATATAACACCGTCTCAACTTCCTGGAACACAGGATATAACACCGTCTCAACTTCCCTGGAACACAGGATATAACACCGTCTCAACTTCCCTGGAACACAGGATATAACACCGTCTCAACTTCCCTGGAACACAGGATATAACACCGTCTCAACTTCCCTGGAACACAGGATATAACACCGTCTCAACTTCCTGGAACACAGGATATAACACCGTCTCAACTTCCTGGAACACAGGATATAACACCGTCTCAACTTCCTGGAACACAGGATATAACACCGTCTCAACTTCCCTGGAACACAGGATATAACACCGTCTCAACTTCCTGGAACACAGGATATAACACCGTCTCAACTTCCCTGGAACACAGGATATAACACCGTCTCAACTTCCCTGGAACACAGGATATAACACCGTCTCAACTTCCCTGGAACACAGGATATAACACCGTCTCAACTTCCCTGGAACACAGGATATAACACCGTCTCAACTTCCCTGGAACACAGGATATAACACCGTCTCAACTTCCCTGGAACACAGGATATAACACCGTCTCAACTTCCTGGAACACAGGATATAACACCGTCTCAACTTCCCCGGAACACAGGATATAACACCGTCTCAACTTCCCTGGAACACAGGATATAACACCGTCTCAACTTCCCTGGAACACAGGATATAACACCGTCTCAACTTCCCTGGAACACAGGATATAACACCGTCTCAACTTTCCTGGAACACAGGATATAACACCGTCTCAACTTCCCTGGAACACAGGATATAACACCGTCTCAACTTTCCTGGAACACAGGATATAACACTGTCTCAACTTCCTGGAACACAGGATATAACACCGTCTCAACTTCCCTGGAACACAGGATATAACACCGTCTCAACTTCCCTGGAACACAGGATATAACACCGTCTCAACTTCCCTGGAACACAGGATATAACACCGTCTCAACTTCCCTGGAACACAGGATATAACACCGTCTCAACTTCCTGGAACACAGGATATAACACCGTCTCAACTTTCCTGGAACACAGGATATAACACCGTCTCAACTTCCCTGGAACACAGGATATAACACCGTCTCAACTTTCCTGGAACACAGGATATAACACCGTCTCAACTTTCCTGGAACACAGGATATAACACCGTCTCAACTTCCCTGGAACACAGGATATAACACCGTCTCAACTTCCCTGGAACACAGGATATAACACCGTCTCAACTTCCCTGGAACACAGGATATAACACTGTCTCAACTTCCCTGGAACACAGGATATAACACCGTCTCAACTTCCTGGAACACAGGATATAACACCGTCTCAACTTTCCTGGAACACAGGATATAACACCGTCTCAACTTCCCTGGAACACAGGATATAACACCGTCTCAACTTCCCTGGAACACAGGATATAACACCGTCTCAACTTCCCTGGAACACAGGATATAACACCGTCTCAACTTCCCTGGAACACAGGATATAACACCGTCTCAACTTCCTGGACACAGGATATAACACCGTCTCAACTTCCTGGAACACAGGATATAACACCGTCTCAACTTCCCTGGAACACAGGATATAACACCGTCTCAACTTCCTGGAACACAGGATATAACACCGTCTCAACTTCCCTGGAACACAGGATATAACACCGTCTCAACTTCCCTGGAACACAGGATATAACACCGTCTCAACTTCCCTGGAACACAGGATATAACACCGTCTCAACTTTCCTGGAACACAGGATATAACACCGTCTCAACTTCCCTGGAACACAGGATATAACACCGTCTCAACTTTCTGGAACACAGGATATAACACTGTCTCAACTTCCTGGAACACAGGATATAACACCGTCTCAACTTCCCTGGAACACAGGATATAACACCGTCTCAACTTCCCTGGAACACAGGATATAACACCGTCTCAACTTCCCTGGAACACAGGATATAACACCAGGCTGAGTTCTCACTCTCAGGTCACACCACTATTAGAAGACCTGGCTCCTTCACCTGATCCTCACCAGTGACCTGTTTTCTCCACTTTATATATGTGTTCTATTAGTCTCTTATATTATTTGCAGTGACCAAAGTCCCAGGACCGAAACGTATCCACTAAAAATGTTCGAAGTGTATTCAAGTGTGATGTTTCTTCCAAACAAACACTGAAGTTACTTGTAGCAAATTTCGTTCATTTTTTGTGGGTCGGCAGCTACCTGGGGGCAGTGGAAATAAATGGTATAAAATACCGACACAAACAGATCTGTTTGTGACTAGATAAAACCCACTACGTGGGCGAAACGTTGTCAATAAAGGATCACATTATACTGCTTATGTGTTTATTTTTTCCACCTGGGGGCAAGATGCTTTGCCCATCTGAAAGTTATATTAATGGAGCTGCTTCTTTCTCACTCTACCTCGCATACATTCGGTCTGTCCATTTCAGTTGAATTAAATACAATAATTCATGAGAGCAGTTCTCCTCTCGCAAATAAATGTAAAATATAATTCTTGTTGGGTTCGTTTCTAATGGAATTTGCTTATATAGATAAATATTTGAGTCGAGCCTCAATTAAGCATTTATGAATTACAAATCAGTTTCCATCGCATTACGTTTTCAATGCGACTGCAGCAGCAGTCTGTCATAACAAGGAGAACCCACCGAAACTTGTGTGTGTAAATCTTGCCAACTCGGTAATTATGTTAATGCTTCATAAATACAGATGGACCTGTATATAACAAACACGATCATTAAAAAATAATAATTGGAGGAGAACATAAAATAGTAAAACTGTCGGTTAGTGGCACTTTAAAATTAAATGAGCTTGTTTCTTTCTTCTGGGCAACATGTGTGGTAACCCGGCCCGCCCTGCGTGTCTCCATTATCTTAACATTCTCTTTCAGCTGAGGATTATATTGTTTTGAGAGACATGAGGCACACTTCTTTTCCCTTCAATTCTTGGAATTCCTAGCAAATTCTTAGGCAGTTCCCCTCCCGTGGTATACTGCATATTTAAATATATATAAATTGTACATATATACACATTCCACATAGCACATTGGGTCCCATGTGACTCAGTGTGTCTTGAGGTTTATACATATACTAGAAGTTCTAAAGGAACATTGACCCGTATTCCATAAGATTCACACACACACACACACACACACACAAAACACACACACACACACACACACACACAGGATAAAAGTAGTGTAACACCTAGAAAGGAATGAGCTTATCAACGTCAGCCAGCACGATTTTAGGGACGGGAAATCCTGCGTCACAAACCTACTGGAGTTCTATGACAGGGTGACAGTAGTAAGACAAGAGAGAGAGAGAGGGGTGGGTAGATTGCATTTTCTTGGACTGTAAGAAGGCGTTTGATACAGTTCCACAACAAGAGATTAGTGCGAAAGCTGGAGGACCAGGCAGGGATAACAGGGAAGGCACTACAATAGATCAGGAAATACCTGTCAGGAAGACAACAGCGAGTCATGGTACGTGGCGAGGTGTCAGAGTGGGCGCCTGTAACGAGCGGGATGCCACAAGGGTCAGTCCTAGGACCGGTGCTGTTTCTGGTATTTGTGAACGACATGACGGAAGGAATGGACTCCGAAGTGTTTCTGTTTGCAGATGATGTGAAGTTGATGAGAATAATTCAATCGGACGAGGACCAGGCAGAACTACAAAGGGATCTGGACAGGCTGCAAGCCTGGTCCAGCAACTGGCTCCTGGAGTTCAACCCTACCAAGTGCAAGGGGTCACAGTTGGAAGCTGAAGACTCAGATGAACTACAGGGATGTTAGGAAGTATTTCTTCAGTCACAGAGTTGTCAGGACGTGGAATAGCCTGGGTAGTGATGTAGTGGAGGCAGGATCCATACATAGCTTTAAGAAGAGGTATGATAAAGCTCACGGAGCGGGAAGAGTGACCGGGTAGCGGTCAGTTGAAGAGGCGGGGCCAAGAGCTGTGAATCGACCCCCGCAACCACAACTAGGTAAGTACACACACACACACATATATACATGAACGAAAAGTAAGAAAAACTGATTAGAAAGGATTTGATTATTTCGTTGTCATTCAGAGAATTTTTCAGCAGTAATATAAACTGATGTTTATATAGACGAGAATGTGACTTAATGAAGTGACGGAAGTGACTTAATGAAGTGACTTAATGAAGTGACGGAATGAAGTGACTTAATGAAGTGACGGAATGAAGTGACATAAGGAAGTGACATAAGGAAGTGACGGAATGAAGTGACGGAATGAAGTGACGGAATGAAGTGACGGAATGAAGTGACTTAATGAAGTGTCGGAATGAAGTGACGGAATGTGAAGGTCAACACTATAGCCAAGCGGACCTCCCGCACACCTTCCGCACCTCCCGCACACCTGTCCGACACCTCCGCACACTCGCACACCTCACGCACACCTCGCACACCTCACGCACCTCGCACACCTCGCACACCGCACACCTCCGCACATCCGCACACCCCACACTCCCGCACACTCCACGCACACCTCCGCACCCGCACACTCCACACCTCCGCACACCTCCGCACACCTCCCCCACCTCACGCACACCTCCCGCACACCTCCCGCACACCTCCCGCACACCTCCCGCACACCTCCCGCACACCTCCCGCACACCTCCCGCACACCTCCCGCACACCTCACGCACACCTCCCGCACACCTCACGCACACCTCCCGCACACCTCCCGCACACCTCACGCACACCTCCCGCACACCTCCGCACACCTCCCGCACACCTCCCGCACACCTCCGCACACCTCCGCACACCTCCCGCACACCTCCGCACCCACCACACCTCCCGCACACCTCCCGCACACCTCCGCACACCTCCCGCACACCTCCCGCACCTCACCGCACACCTCCCGCACACCTCCGCACACCTCCGCACACCTCCCACCCGCACACCTCCCGCACACCTCCGCACACTCCCGCACACCTCCCGCACACCTCCACCCTCCCGCACACCTCCCGCACACCTTCCGCACCTCACGCACACCTCCGCACACCTCCCTCCGCACACCTCACGCACACCTCACACCCCGCACACCTCCCGCACACCTCACCACACCTCACGCACACCTCCACCTCCCGCACACCTCACGACACCTCACGCACACCTCCACACCGCACACCTCACACTCCCGCACACCTCACGCACACCTCACACCTCCCGCACACCTCCCGCACACCTCACGCACACCTCCCGCACACCTCACGCACACCTCACGCACACCTCACATCTCACGCACACCTCACACCTCACGCACACCTCACGCACACCTCACACCTCACGCACACCTCACGCACACCTCACCACACCTCACATTGTTGTAGTAAAGCTTGCAAGTTGGTCTCAACACGTTGACATTCGCTTCAATTATTTTTCTTTCGACAGGACAGAATTTTGTGTGTAATAGATTCACTCATTCCCAGTCTATGTTGTGATTGAAGTGTAGAACAGGTTGAGAACTGGCCGTCGACTCTTGTGTGTTCCGTGGTACTTCTGTTTCAGCTTCTGACCTGCCTAAGTCATAAGACAGGCTGAGAGGAGTCCGGTACTAGGCCATCATAACCACAAATGCATTAGTACACACACACTCCTCGGCATATATTACTGTTAAAAATATTAGTTGAATGTTGATAAAATATAATGGAAGAGAGAGTAGTGGAGGAGGAGTCGCAGGGGACTTCGACCTGAACGTTTCGTCTTGTGAAGAACACACACGTCTGCAGAACAAACTTTTATTGGCACAACGTTTTATTCTCTTAAGAGATTTATCAAATGATACAGAATATGCATAGTATATTGTGCTATGTACAGTGTGCTTTGTATATGTACTATGTCCGGGAGCCCCCCTGGGACACTGTATGCTGAGACACAGTGTCCCTGGAGGAGAGGAGGTGGTCCCCCGGGGGCTGGCAGGGAGCGGCCACAGAGTTAACACAGTGGTTGCTGCCTTGGTCAACACAACCATGGTAAAAAACTTCTAAACAAGACACTTTATACCAAGAAATATGCGCTAAAGGTACTCGTAAGATGCAGTGTAATGCAGGCTCGCCCTCCCAGCCCTGAAACCTCCCTCCCTCGTCCCCTCGCCTTCCTGTTCCTAATCTCTGCTAGGCCCATGCCCAATCCCACTTCCTTCTTCTCGTTTTTCTTTCCCTTCTGTGAACCCGGTCCTTTCCCAGTCCATGGACTACTTTTCCAGGCGGACAAATGGCAGCTATGCACTTAATCCAGTCCCGAGCACAAGAAGTGACCCTCATGCCTCGCTCAGCTGGATGCTCCATCATTACCATCATTAGGTGACATTCAGTGAGATGGTCCTCAACATAAATTGGATGTTCTACTTGTTATGAACATCTTGAAGGTTTTGTTCAGGTGTGCAGATCCCTGAACTCTTCTATGTCTGCACACATTCCTTTTAATCATGTCTGTCAGGACTACTATTCAGCATGCTCTCTCCCTCCTCTCCTTTCTGCTTAAGGTGCGTCTTCTGTCAGAGGCCATTAACACGGGACTCTGCCCTTCCCATCTGAGTATGCTGTACACGATTCATCACTTGGAAATTCAGCTGTGCACTGGGGTGCTCCAATCCTCTCCAGTGGAGAGGGTCTGTGTTGACACAGAGAGCTTCCCCCTCGACCTACGGTGTGAGGAGTTGAGTTTTCTTTGCGCTACGGCACGTGTCTGGTAATACAGTATACACGACTGTATTTGTGGCGGGTCCAAAGGTCTGCTGGCTGGGAGTTTGTATGTTCCATGCATGGACGCAGCCTGCCTTTCCTGTCCTGAATGTCGCTGCCATCCAGGAATGGAATTCTATCCCCACCGAAGGTTTTCCGAGATCTGTATTTGCAGGCGGTGGATGGGGACCTCTTAAGAGTATCCACCAGTAACGGCCTTCACACATTTCCTCCAGCCTTAATTTGGTTTATGCTTCGAAAATCAGGGTTTTTTTTTCTGATGAGTTGAAAAAGGGTGCTGATTGGGGGATCGTGTTGTGATCAAATAATAATAACTTCCCTCATAGTCACTGAAGAGAACTCAATTACTCTTGTTGCCCATGTTTACCTTAGCAGTGAATGGGAACCTGAGTTTTGTGTGGATTCTTATACGGTGTTTTATTATTGTTTTTTTTTTTTAGTTTGAATGAGTTGCATAGTGAGTTTTTGTAAGTTCCTTTTTTTTTCCTGGGCGTTGAATGACCACTGAATTGATTATGCTGATCCCATGTTAATATTAGCTAAGGAAAATTTACTCCGGCCGTTGCAGTTAATGCAGAATAAAGCTCTAAGAATTCTTCTTTTCTGTCCTAAATCTACTAACGTTCTTAATATGAGGAAGGAGCTTGGTGTCTCTAGTATCAGTGATAGAATTATTGAGACTAACACTGTAATTGGTGTTAGTATGTTAAGAAATGAACCAGACTCTGTCACTACGAATTTAACTAAATGTCTAGAAGTATATATACACATAGGTCTAAATAGGTTGTAAAACATGCAGTTAAATTGAGTTTTATAACCTTCATGAACTGTATCACTGTAGTCAACAAGAGCATTTCACCTCTCCATGGAAGATGTGTTTATTTAATATCACATACCTGCAAGGTAATACATATTTCAAGAAAAAAGAGGATAAATAAATATGATATAGGGCGTAATGACAGTAGTTTATTGGACTACTTATTGGTAGATAAAAGACTGTTGAGTAGACTTCAAGATGAACATATTTGTAGAGGGACCACAGATATATAAGATCACTTTTTAGTTGTAGCTACAGTGAGAGTAAAAGGTAGATGGGATACAAGGAAAATGGGAAAGTGGGAGTTGTCACAGTTGCTCTTTGCTGATGAGACTGTGCTTTTGGAAGATTCTGAGGAGAAGTTGCAGAGGTTGGTGGATGAGTTTGGTGAGGATAACAAAAAAATTAGGTAACGAAAGATTGGATATCAGACTGGAGGGAGAGAGTATGGAGGAGGTGAATGTATTCATATATTTGGGAGTGGATGTGTCAACAGATTGGTCTATGAAAGATGAGGTAAATCATAGGATTGACGAGGGGTAAAAGGTGAGTGGTGCACTGAGGAGTCTGTGGAGACAAAGAACTTTGTCCATGGAAGCAAAGTGGGGAATGTAGGAGAGTATAGTTATACCAACGCTCTTGTGTGGGTGTGAGACATGGGTGGTGAATGTTGCAACAAGGAGAAGGCTGGAGGCAGTGGAGATGTCATGTCTGAGAGCAATGTGTGGTGTGAATATAATGCAGAGAATTCGGAGTTTGGAAATTAGGAGAAGGTGCGGGATTACCAAAAGTATTATCCAGAGGGCTGAGGAGGGGCTGTTGAGGTGGTTCGGACATGTAGAGAGGATGGAACAAAATAGAATGACTTCGAGTGTATAAATCTGTAGTGGAGGGAAGGCGGGGTAGGGGTTGGCCTAGGATAGGTTGGAGAGAGGGGATAAAGGAGGTTTTTGTATGCGAGGGGTTTGGACTTCCAGTAAGCATGCATGAGCATGTTAGATAGGGGCGAATGGAGAAAAATGTTTTTTAGGACTTGACGTGCTGTTGGAGTGTAAGCAAGGTAATATTTATAATGGGATTCAGGGAAACCGGCAGGCCGGACTTGAGTCCTGGAGATGGGAAGCACAGTGCCGGCACTCTGAAGGAGGGTGTTAATGTTGCAGTTTTATAACTGTAGTGTAAGCGTTCCTCTGGCAAGACAGTGATGAAGTGAATGACGGTGAAAGTTTTTTTTCGGGGCACCCTGCCTTGGTGGCCACCTTGCCTTGGTGGGAAACAGCCGATGTGTTTAAAACAAAAACAAAAAATCTACAAGCCCCTTCCAAGACGGTAATTACTGACTTCCAAGTCTCAGGTATTATTATGACTCCTTACCCCAGGGATATCTGTATGACCTTGACGGTGGTGGTGGTGGTGATGGTTATTACGAATACAGATGTAGTCTAGTGGCCTGCACACCTGGTTGTACCACGATAACCAAGGTAGGAACGACGAACGAGCAAAAGGCAGCAGAGAGTAAATACTTATATATTTCCTTCACCAAACAGCAAGTAATACTATGTACAATATATACAGAGGATATGTACAGAAAGGCAAATTGCAAGCAAGAGACACAGTGAGAACCGCATTCGACCAATGTTGATTCACGAGTGTCCCATATTGCTTCAAAACTTTGGCGGGCTTCGTTGTGATTGGCTGGTTGAACCAAGGTGCTCATTATACCCTCAGCATCTGGTTGGCTGGTCGGGAAGGCGAACCTAGTTGGGTGTGAGGCATACGCCTAATAAAATGTAAATACTCTTAGCATGCAGTAGTGGTAATAGTGGTGGTGGTGGTGATGTCACTCACAGAACTTGGTGTACCTCTAGTTGTACCTCTAGTTACTACCAGCACTGCTATGACTATCACAACACACTACGACCACCACTATTATTGACTTGGACGCCTAGTCCTCCAGTGTTCCCGTCATGAAGTCCATGATCAGACATCATGAATCTAACTTCAGAACGTATGTGAAGGCCCGTCTAGGTTTAGTGTCTGTTTAGCGAGTGGTTGAGTGTGGTAGTGACAGTAGTTGAAATGTAATAGTAACAATGGTATGAATAAATAGTAACAATGTAATTGAATGAAAAGTAACAATGTAAAATGTAAGCAATAACAGTAATTGAAATTAAGTAGTAACAATGTGAAAGTTATATGTCAACAAGTAAATGAAAGTAGTAACAGTAGTTGAAGTAAGTAGTAACAGTAGTAGAAATGTAATAATAACAGTAGTTGAAATGTAAATAGTAACAGTAATTGAAAGTATTAAGTAACAATTGAAATGTAAATAAGTAACAGTATAGAAGTATAAGTAACAATAATGAACAAGTAAGTAGTAACAAGTATAAAGTAAATAAACAATGAATTGAAATGTAAATGCAACAATGAATTGAAAGTAATAGTAACAATAATGTGAAATGTAAGCTAATAACAATAGATTAATGTAAAATAAAATGAACTAAATAAATGAATAATAACAATTGAAATGTAAATAAGTAACAATAGAAATATTATAGTAACAATATATAATAGTAACAATGAATTTAAATGTAAATAGTAACAATAGTAAATGTAAATAAGTAACAATGGTAAATATAAAGTAGTAACAATAATTAAATGTAATAGTAACAATGTAGAAATGTAAGTAAGTAACAAGAATTGAAATATAATAGTAACAATGGTGAAATGTAAGGTAACAGTATTAGAAATGAAAAATAGTAACAGTAATTGAAGTATATAGTAGTAACAATGTTAGTAGTAATAAGTAACATGAATAAGTAAGAACAATATTAAAGTAAGTAACAATGTGAAATGTAATAGTAACAAGTAGAAATGTAAGTAAGTAACAATGTAAAGTATAACAATTGAAATGTAAGTTAACAAAATTAAATAGTAACAAGGGTAAATTAAAGTAATAAAGAATGTAAATGTACAAGTAACAATGTTAAATGTAAATAGTAACAATGTAAGAAATTAACAAAATGTAAAAATGTAAATAAGTAACAATGGTAAATGTAAATAGTAACAAGTAAAAAATAAAATAACAATGGTAAAGTAAATAGTAACAATGATTAAATGTAATAGTAACAATGAATTGAAATGTAAATAGCCAACAATGGTGTAAATAATAAGTAACAATGTAAAAATATAGTAGTAACAATGAATTAAATGTAAATAACATAGTAAAATGTAAATAGTAACAATGTAATAGAAATGTAAATAATAAGTAACAGTAAGTTGAAATGTAATAATGTAACAATGTGAAATAAATAGTAACAATATTGAAATGTAATAGTAACAATGTAAATAGTAAGCCGTAACAAATGAATTAATAGTAAATATAAGTAACAATAATTAAGAAATGGTAATAAGTAACAATGTAATTGAATATGTAACAATGTAATGAAATGTAATAGTAACAATGTAATAAATGTAAGCAATAATAATATGAAATAATAGTAACAAGTAATAAATGTAATATTAACAATGAATTGAAATGTAAGTAAAGTAACAATGTAGTAAGATATAATAATAACAATGTAAGTGAAATGTAAATAATAACAATGAATTAAAGTATGTAAGTAACATGTAAATCAAGTAGTAAAAAATAGTAAATAGTAACAATAGTTGAAATGTAAGTAGTAACAATGTGAAATGTAAATAGTAACAAGTAGTAAGAAATGTAAATAGTAACAATGAATTAAATGTAAATAAGTAACAATGTAAGTAGAAATTAAGTAGTAACAAGTGATTGAAATGTAATAGTAACAGTATTGAAATGTAATAAGTAACAATGTAATGAAATAGACAATAGTAACCAGTAGTGATGAATAGTAACAATGTAAAATAGTAAGTAACAATGTAATTAAAGTAATAACAATGTGAAATGTAAATAGTAACAAGTAATAATGTAAAATGTAACAAAGTAATTGAATATGTAATAGTAACAATGAGTAAATGTAAATAGTAACAATGAATTAAAATGTAAAAGTAATAGAATGTAAATAACAGTATAGTAATGAATAGTAAAATAAATAGTAACAATGTAAATTAATAGTAACAATGAGTGAATGTAAATAGTAACAATGTAAATGTAACATAGTTAAATGTAATAGTAACAATGTAATATGAAATGTAAAATAACAATGTAAATGTAATAGTAAAATATAAATAAAGTAACAATGAATTGAAATGTAATAGTAACAATGAAATGTAATAATTAAATAGTAACAATGTAAATTAAATAGTAACAATAATTAAATGTAATAGTAACAATGTAGAATATAAAGTAACAATGAATTGCAAATGTAAATAGTACATATAGTTAAATGTAAATAGTAACAATGATTGAAATGTAATAGTAACAATGTAAATTAAGCAACAATAATTGAAATGTAAGTAACAATGGTAAATGTAAATAGTAACAAGTAAAATAAATAGTAACAATGAATTGAAATGTAATAGTAACAATGTAATGAAATGTATAAATATAGTAACAAGTAATTAAATGTAAATGAACATATGAAGTATAGTAACAATGAATTGAAATGTAAAAGTAACAATGTAATTAGAAATATATGTAACAATGTGAAATGTAACATATAAATGAAATTAATAGTAACAATAGTAAATTAAATAGTAACAATGGTGAAATGTAATAGTAACAAGAATTGAAATGTAAATAGTAACAATGTGAATTAAATATGTAACAATGGTAAATGTAATGTAACAAGTAATACAGATAGAACAATGGTAAATGTAATAAGAACAATGTAGAAATGAAATAGTAACATAAGAAATGTAAAGTAGTAACAGTAGAATTGAAATGTAAGTAAGTAACAATGAATTGAAATGTAATAGTAACAAGTAGTCGAAATGTAAGTAGTAACAGTAAGTTAAGTATAAGCATGTAACAATAATTAAAGTAGTAGTAACAATGAAAGTAAATAGTAACAATGATAAGTAGTAAACAATGTAAGTAAATGTAAAATGTAAATGTAACAATGTAGAAATGTAAGAGTAACAATGTAAAGTAAATAGTAACAATGTAAAAATATAAGTAGTAACAGTAATTGAAATGTAAATAGTAACAATGGTATTGAAATAGTAAGCATAACAATTAGAAAGGGTAACAAGTAAAATGAAATGTAAAATATAAATAAGTAAACAATTTAAATGTGAACAATGTAGAAATGTAAATAGTAACAGTAAGAAATGTAATAGTAAAAATATTTGAAATGTAAGCAACAATAAGATAATAGTAAATATAGTTATTAAAAAATGAATTGAAATGTAAAAGTAACAAAATTGAAATGTAAAATAACAAGTAAGAAATGTAAAAAGTAATTAAATTTGTAAACATTAAAAAAGAAAATTAAAATTTGTAAGTAACAAGAAATGAAATGTAATAGAAAAATGTGAATGAAATGTAATAAGTAAAATAGTAAAGTAAATGTAAAATAACAAGTAATTAAATGAAAAATAGGAAAGTGTTAGTAAGAACAGTATTGAATGTAGTAGTAACATAGTGAATTAAAAAGAACATGGTATTTAAGTAATAAAAATGGTAAATGTAAAAGTAACATTAGTAGGTAAAGTAAATGTAAGTGTAAAAATGAATTGAAATGAAAAGTAAAAATGGATGAAATTGAACATGTATTAAAGTTAACAACATATTTAATGAAAAATTGTAAATAGTAACAATGTAATGTAAATTTTAATAGTAACAATGTAAAGTAAGTAGTAAAAAGGGGTTAAATGAAAATGCCAAAAACAATGTAGAAATGTAAGAAGTAACAATTGGTAAAATGTATAAAGTAGTAACAAGTAATTAAATGTAAATAGTAAAATGTATATATAGTAACAATGTGAAATGTAAATAGTAAAAAGGGGAAAATTGAAAGTATTAGTAACAATGTGAATTTAAAAGTAGTAACAATAATTTGTAATGTAACAATGTAAATGTAATGGAACAGTATAAAAGTAAATAGTAAAAATAATTAAAGAATTTTAGTAACAGTAATTGAAATGAAAATAGTAACAATGAAGAAATGAAAATAGAAATGTGAAGTATGAATAACAATGGTGAAATGAGTAGTAACAATGAATTAAATGAAATAAAGTAACAATGTGTAAATATTAGTAACAATGAATTAATGTAATAGTAACAATGTAAATATGAAAGTAACAATGTAAATGTAAATGTAACAATGGTAAAAATATATGTGACATATGTAATGTAAAGAAACCCAAGTGAATTAGTAGAATATTGAAGTAAATGTGTAGTAACAGATGTAGTGAAGTAGTAACAGTAGTTAAATGTAAATAGAACAATGTGAATATACGTAAACAAGTAATGAAATGTAATAGTAACAAAATTGAAATGTAATGTCAAGAATTAAATTAAAATAGTAACATAATAAATTAAAATAAAAATAATTAACAATGAATAAGTATAAGTAGTAACAATGAATAAATGTAATAGTAACAATAATTAAATGTAAATAGTAACAATGAATTGAAATAATAGTAACAATAGTAAAAGTAATAAATAGTAACAATATAAATGTATAGTAACAATGGTTAAATGTAAATAGAACAATGTTAAATATAAATAGTAACAATGTTAAATGTAATAGTAACAGAAAGTAAATGTAATAGTAACAGTAATTGAAATTAGTAGTAACAGTAATTGAAATGTAAGTAGTGACAGTGGTCTAATACAGTAAGCAAGTTATGATTCAGATAGTGTTAAAGTTTACCCATGCTATCTTCCACATTCACTGAGCCATGAATAATTACTCATAACCTTCGGGATGGATTATAATCAATCTTAAAGGAGGGAACCCAAGAAATTCCTTACTGTCTCCATGGGACTCCCTGAGAGTCCATCTTCTGAAAATCCCTCACTCTCATTGTCACACACACGTCTTAACAACCATATAACATAATGATGTGAGTGATTTATCATTTCATATGTTTTAAGGAATGAGAATTAAGTTTCACAACTATTGTTAATATTAAATATATTTGAAGCGTGTGTGTATATATATATTCTTTCTTTCAACAAATCGGCCGTTTCCTACCAAGGCGGGGTGGCCCACCAAGGCGGGGTGGCCCACCAAGGCGGTGTGGCCCACCAAGGCGGGGTGGCCCACCAAGGCGGGGTGGCCCACCAAGGCGGGGTGGCCCACCAAGGCGGGGTGGCCCACCAAGGCGGGGTGGCCCACCAAGACGGGGTGGCCCACCAAGGCGGGGTGGCCCAAAGAGAAAAACAAAAGTTTCTGTTTTTAACTTTAGTAATGTATACAGGAGAAGAAGTTACTAGCCCCTTGCTCCCGGCATTTTAGTCGACTCTTACGACACGCATGGCTTACAGAGGAAGAATTCTTATCCACTTTCCCATGGAAGTGGAACATAATATATATATATATATATATATATATATATATATATATATATATATATATATATATATATATATATATATATATAATAACAAAACTGCTACTAGCTAAGCAGTCGAACTCATGCTGCTTTAGCCCGCCTCATGGCGAGTGAAAACACATGACGCTTTAGCCCACTAGGCCACACAATCCTTAAGAATGGCGCATCCAAGCTAGATGTTGTACCCGCCATCCAAGGACATACGTCATGTGCTTTCGCTGCTTGGCTAGTCGCAGTGTTGCTATTGATCAATATCACTCGTTCGTGGGTACAATAATATAATATACTGCTTGTTGGGCTAGTACATCAAACAGGGAGTAGAGTGAAAATTAGCTTAGAGGCGTCCACGCCACCGTATGTCCTTGGATGGTGGGTACAACACTTAGCTTGGCTGGATGTGTCATTCTTAAGGATTATGTGGTCGTCTAGTGGTTTAAAGCGTCATGTGTTTTCACTCACCATGAGGCGGGCCAAAGCAGCATGGGTTCGACTCCTTGGCAGTGTTGTTATTGATCAATACCACTCGTTTGTGGGTACAATAATATATATATATATATATATGTGTGTGTGTGTGTGTGTGTGTGTGTGTGTGTGTGTGTGTGTGTGTGTGTATTATGCAAATATCGCAAACCAAGCGATACAGGATGCAAAACAACCACGGGGGGAGTAGAATGATAGCTCTAGGTCTTTTGTGTTGCAATCAACACATCATCAGGAGCTTGCAAAATTGCAGTAAAGAGGAGGAAGTCCAAGCAAGTACGTTCCCTAAGGACGTCTTCACTGGAGTGAAGCCTTTGTTTTATTGTTAAATATACTTGTTAAATATACTTGTGCCATCTGGATTTCTGCCAGATGGCACAAGAATTGCCGGCAGAATGTTCGAAACTACAGATTGCGTATCTTCTGCCTTCGAGTACAAGTCAAGAAACATGTACCACAAGAACGCCAAGATCAGTCAGGAACTGTAGTTCCGAATTTATGCTTCTTCTGCAACAAAGAAAGTATTTGGAACCTTTCCATGAATTCCAGAAGGTCAGCCTTACCGTAAAAGTGGAGCAGAAGACATTGACAATGAATGAAGATTATGTCCTCCATGATGCTGCAATTGATCTTCTGACATAGAAGCTTGATGATGCCCAACACCTTGCTTGTGATAAAGTATCAGCTATGATTGATGAAGACATATCTGCTGGAAGAACCCACTTCTCTTTGTTAGACCTCCACTAAGAAGCCTGCTACTGGAAGCAGTAGTACAGAAACACTTCTGGGATTGACGGTACTTTGAAGAAGGTTGTACTTCAGAGGTACCCTGACCCACGAGTGGAACCTGGATTCGAAAGTTGAGTTAGGTTTGTGACCAACTAAACCATGACAGATATTGTTACAACATCCATTCTTGACACGCATTCATTGACTACCAGACTCTCACTGGAGTACACTTACATGCCCCTGTCAGATTGGTGAGTCATCCATAGCTGTTTATTATCTGGTTGCTAAAATATGAATAATTGGGAACATATGATTTTCATAGGTCTACGAGGTTTCAGGGAGGTCCCCTTGGAGACCTTAAGGAATTATTTTATGCACTCTTTCGGGATCGATTTTTCATGAGGCCATAGAGCAAGTTTAACTTCCCTCCTGAATCAAATGAGTCACGCTCATTATGAACATACTAGACATCATATCACTCCTATCCTGCTCCACCATACCACATACCTTACTAGTCACTATAATTTACTGTAACATTTTCTGACACATAAAACTATGTGGGCTGACTCAGCAATTCTGACTGATATATACTGGGCACGTAGACCCTGAAGGTTCCAGCAACTCTCTCCACCTGGGCACGATGTATTTGCATGAATCCTATACTTACAAAGCTCTTCTCCATCTGGTTGAATGGTTGTATTTTCTTTGTGCTTACGACATTGGTTTGGAGTTCATTCCATCTGATATAATTATGTTGGAAACGAAGTCGCTGCATACTTTTGTGTTGCATCTTCTGCCTCGCAGTTTCTTTCCATTCTTTCGGTTTATGGACTCAACAAATAGTTCTTCATGTATGTCAAAGTCATTCAGTATCTTAAATGTTTGAAAGAGATCTCCTGCAGAACCTCCATCTCCTGCAGAACCTCCATCTCCTGCAGAACCTCCATCTCCTGCAGAACCTCCATCTCCTGCAGAACCTCCATCTCCTGCAGAACCTCCATCTCCTGCAGAACCTCCATCTCCTGCAGAACCTCCATCTCCTGCAGAACCTCAATCTCCTGCAGAACCTCCATCTCCTGCAGAACCTCCATCTCCTGCAGAACCTCCATCTCCTAAAAGAAAAATGTTGAGTTCTTTGAACCTTTCTTCTTAAGGTTAATTAACTGGGAAAAACGCCACTCGTTATCGCAATACCTCACACACCTCTCCGTTGACTTCAGACACCTCTCCGTTGACTTCAGACACCTCTCCGTTGATTTCAGACACCTCTCCGTTGATTTCAGACACCTCTCCGTTGATTTCAGACACCTCTCCGTTGACATCAGACACCTCTCCGTTGATTTCAAACAACTCTCCGTCGAGTACCACTCTGTTGCCCCTCAGACACCTCTCCTTTGAGTACTCTCTGTTGCCCCTCAGACACCTCTCCGCTGAGTACTCTCTGTTGCCCCTCAGACACCTCTCCGTTGAGTACTCTCTGTTGCCAATCAAACACCTCTCCGTTGAGTACTCTCTGTTGCCCCTCAAACACCTCTCCGTTGAGTACTGCTCTCAGGCACCCACACCATCGTATGTCCTCGGATCACGGTACAACACTTAGCTCTGCTGGGTGCGTGATTCTTGTAGGATTGTATGGTTCCGTGGGTTAGAGCGTCGTGGAATTTTGCTCACCATAAGGCGGGGTAAAACAACACGGGTTCGATCCCCGGGCTACTCGCAGTTTTGTTATTGATATATATATATATATATATATATATATATATATATATATATATATATATATATATATATATATATATATATTATATATATGTATATATATATGTATATATATATGTATATATATATGTATATATATATATATATATATATATATATATATATATATATATATATATATATATATATATATATATATATATATATATCCTCATGCGTTGCATCCAGAGGGCGTGTAGCAGCGATTCTCCATGAACATCTTAGGGACAAGATTGGAGTTCAGGACCAAAAGTTCATTGACGGAGCCAGGATCTGGGATAATCTAACGGGCTCTGAAACTAGACCTGCTCCCCCCAACAACTACAAACAGTCGCACTGGGATGGCCCAATAGTGGAGAATATAGCCTCAACAATGCTTCAGAGTGTGTCAAGGAAGGATAGAGCCCGCCTCCTGGCAGTGAGAGCTCCTCATACAGGGGACTTTCTGTTGGCTGTTCCCAACTCCAGCCTTGGCACACGCCTCGACCCAAAGACCATCCGAATTGGTGTTACTCTTCGACTTGCCGCTCTTATTCTCGCCGAACACAGGTGTATTTGTGGCAGTGAAGCAACAGACCGGTTCAGTACCATGGTCTTGTGTAACGTAAATCCGAGGGAATGATTGCAATACATGAGGAGGTTAATAACATTATCAAGAGGAGCCTCACGACAGCCGGATGCCCAGCAGTAAGGGAGCCACACCAACTATGCAGATCTGATGCCAGCCAAAAGCTTCCAGATGGTATCACCCTTCAAGCCTGGACAGACGGCAAGCAGGTGGCGTGGGACTACACACCTTGGCTGATACCTATCTCCAATACACCAGGGAGGAAGGAGGAGCAGCTGCCACCTTCAGGGAGTCCCAGAAGTCGAGAAAATATGGAGAACTTGCCCATCATTATATGTTTGATCCCATAGGCTCGGAGACCCTTGGCTCATGGGAAAGACTGCATCTAAGTTCCTTAAGGAGCTAGAAAAAAGACTCATCAGGGTAACTAGGGATCCCAGGGCATATTCCAGCGACTCAGCGCTGCTGTTCAGAGGGGTAATGCATGCTGTATTTTGGGCACGCGCCCCAGCTCTGAGGAGCTGGTTGAGAATTTGTCATTATAATCAGTGACAAACATGTAACAATATGTACTAGACATGTATCTCTCACACCTCGTGTACTGTATATGCCATCTTTATATCAACAATGTATCTCTTACACCTCGTGTACTGTATATGCCATCTTTATATCAACAATGTATCTCTTAAATCTTTTGTACCATATTATCTAATAAAATATACCTATTGGTAAAAAAGAATGAAAAGATGGGGTGGTAGGGAAGTGGAATATTCTATATATATATATATATATATATATATATATATATATATATATATATATATATATATATATATATGCAAGACAACCACTATGAAAAAATAGAGGAATTCCAAGCGCTTTCGTGACTACTCACATTATCAAGGAACTATAAAAGGAAACATGACAAGAGGACTTATAAAGAGGCAGAATACACCTCACAGTCACATCACACTAACAAAGACAACACCTCACAGTAGCGTAACATCTCACGACTCTGTGAAGAGGAACATAAGAAAGGATCTGAAACTCTTCCCAAGAATTAAGATTAGTCAATTTATCATTAATCTTAATTCTTGGGAAGATTCAGATCCTTCTTAGTTCTTAGAGTCGTGATGTTGCTCTGTGTGTTTTGTTATGGTTACTGTTATCCTTTTATAACCTTCTTGTACGTTCACTTATAGCGTATTATATATAAAGTATATCTCTATTTTATATAGTTTATATATAATATTATATATATATTTATTATTATATATATATATATATATATATATATATATATATATATAATATATATATATATATATATATATATATATATATATATATATATATATATATATATATATGTGTGTGTGTGTGTGTGTGTGTGTGTGTACTCACATAGTTGTGGTTGCAAGGGTCGAGTTACAGCTCCTGGCCCCGCCGCCTATTCACTGGCCGCTACTGGGTCACTCTCCCTTCGCTATGAGCTTTATCATACCTCTTCTTACAGCTATGAATGGATCCTGCGTCCACTACATCACTTCCCAAACTATTCCACTTCCCGACCACTCTGTGACTGAAGAAATACTTCTTAACATCCCTGTGATTCATCTGAGTCTTCAACTTCCAACTGTGACCCCTTGTTGCTGTGTCCCACCTCTGGAACATCCTATCTCTGTCCACCTTGTCAATTCCTCTCAGTATTTTATATGTCGTTATCATGCCCCCCCTATCTCTCCTGTCCTCCAGTGTCGTCAGGTAAATTTCCTTTAACCTCTCCTCGTAGGACATACCCCTTATCTCCGGGACTAGTCTTGTTGCAAACCTTTGCACTTTCTCTAGTTTCTTTACGTGCTTGGCTAGGTGTGGGTTTCAAACTGGTGCTGCATACTCCAATATGGGCCTAACGTACACAGTGTACAGGGTCCTGAACGATTCCTTATTAAGATGTCGGAATGCTGTTCGTAGGTTTGCTAGGCGCCCGTATGCTGCAGCAGTTATTTGGTTGATGTGCGCCTCAGGAGATGTGCCTGGTGTTATACTCACCCCCAGATCTTTTTCCTTGAGTGAGGTTTGTAGTCTCTGGCCCCCTAGACTGTACTCCGTCTGCGGTTTTCTTTGCCCTTTCCCAATCTTCATGACTTTGCACTTGGTGGGGTTGAACTCCAGGAGCCAATTGCTGGACCAGGCTTGCAGCCTGTCCAGATCCCTTTGTAGTTCTGCCTGGTCCTCGTCCGATTGAATTCTTCTCATCAACTTCACATCATCTGCAAACAGGGACACTTCTGAGTCTATTCCTTCCGTCATGTCGTTCACAAATAGCAGAAACAGCACCGGTCCTAGGACTGACCCCTGTGGAACCCCACTCGTCACAGGCGCCCACTCTGACACCTCACCACGTACCATGACTCGCTACTGTCTTCCTGACAGTTATTCCCTGATCCATTGGAGTGCCTTCCCTGTTATCCCTGCCTGGTCCTCCAACTTCTGCACTAATCTCTTGCGTGGAACTGTGTCAAACGCCTTCTTACAGTCCAAGAAAATGCAATCTACCCACCCCTCTCTCTCTTGTCTTACTACTGTCACCCTGTCATAGAACTCCAGTAGGTATGTGACACGGGATTTCCCGTCCCTGAAACCATGTTGGCCGTCGTCGATAAACTCATTCCTTTCTAGGTGTTCCACCACTCTTCTGTTAATCTTCTCCATGACTTTGCATAATATACATGTCAGTGACACTGGTCTGTAGTTTAGTGATTCATGTCTGTCTCCTTTTTTAAAAATTGGGACTACATTTGATGTTTTCCATACCTCAGGTAGTCTCCCTGTTTCGATAGATGTGTTGAATATTGTTGTTAGGGGTACACATAGCGCCTCTGCTCCCTCTCTCAGGACCCATGGAGAGATGTTATCCGGCCCCATCGCCTTTGAGGTATCTAGCTCACTCAGCAGCCTCTTCACTTCCTCCTCAGTTGTGTGTATTGTGTCCAGCACTTGGTGGTAAACACTTTTTTGAATCTCATGTTGAGTTCCTCACACACTTCGTGGTCGTTTCTTGTGATTTCTCCTCCTTCCTTCCTTCCTTAGCCTGATCACCTGGTCCTTGACTGTGTGTGTGTGTGTTTCTTTAGCGATTTATGATGAGTATGCATGTGATACAAAGTGGTGGCAAGTGTAGAGTATAAAGTGGATTAAGGCAGGTGTTAGCCACTGCAGGCAGGTGTTAGCCACTGCAGGCAGGTGTTAGCATGGTGATGGGGTGAAGGTAGTGTCCTTGTTATGCTGTAGACGACATGAATGCTGCAACACTGCTGCCACCACCCACCTGGCTGCTCTCCTCCATACCTGCCAACACAACCGTAAACGACCAAGTAGTGAGAAACGCTAAGTGAGAACGACAAAGTTGCCGCTCACTGACAACAAGAGTCAACATGACGATCACTCTGGAATCACAAATAACATCAGAGAGATAAACAAAATGGACAGACGACCGCAAGACATCTTCACTGTTGTTGTTCTGAAGTTTTCCTCTATTACGAAGCCACTGTAATTCAATTAAAAAGAAATAAATAATAATAATAATAATAATAATAATAATAATTATTATTATTATTATTATTATTATTATTATTATTATTATTATTATTATTATTAGTTATTATTATTATTATTATTATTATTATTATTATTATTATTATTATTATTATTATTATTATTATTATTATTATTATCCCTGAGGAGAAATTTTAAGAGGTTGCCTGAGCTATTTTTTCCTTCCTCGAACTTCTCAATTTTATTTCGCTCATAACTCGAGAACTCAATTTCCAATCGGCTTCAAATTTTCAACACTTGTACGGTAACGAGAGTCAAATTCCTGAAACAAGTGGCATGTCCAGGTGCACTATGACTGAAGTTATTAAAGCCGTTCCCAGCATCCTGGAATGGCTCGGACAACTTCCAAAATCTTCAGTGGCACAGCTTCAGAAAGGTGCCTAAAAATACGAAAACAATGTTAAAAAAAAGTATGAGTTAACCTTTTCTGACCGACTTTATTAATCACTGGTTGATGCATCTTAGGTCAGGATAGTTCTTATTAAGTTTCGCTTGTGTGTCAGCAAATTTGTTGATGTGGTAAATTAATAAATAATTGGATTCGGTCGAAACCCAATCCATAACTGGAGAACGACTTATCTGATTGGCTTCATGGTGCCACAGGTGGCATTAGTTCTTGTACACATGGCTCATGGTGCCACAGGTGGTATTAGTTCTTGTACACATGGCTCATGGTGCCACAGGTGGCATTAGTTCTTGTACACATGGCTCATGGTGCCACAGGTGGCATTAGTTCTTGTACACATGGCTCATGGTGCCACATGTGGCATTAGTTCTTGTACACATGGCTCATGGCGCCACAGGTGGCGTTAGTTCTTGTACACATGGCTCATGGTGCCACAGGTGGCATTAGTTCTTGTACACATGGCTCATGGTGCCACAGGTGGCATTAGTTCTTGTACACATGGCCCATGGTGCCAATGAATGGAGTTTTCAAATTTAATGAGGATAGAGGTTCTTGTGTTCAGGATATTATTCTCTGAAATAACAAAATGTTGCCTCTTCAATGGAAGGTGTGACTTTGTAAATGGTCCAAGTCAGACCGAAACGTCCTTTTAACCTTTTCCTCCTATGTGAGGGTTGTCTGTGTATAGACGGGAGCTGTGTATGTCCTAATTTTCCAATTTTATTGATGGCATTGGGGGTATTAGTTTCCACATGACGACTTGTAAATGCCTCTTCTGATTTGCTTAAGATTTACAGTGCTAATATATAACTGCATTACAAACTTATGCCGCACTCTGCACTATTCTATCTGTGTGCATTGAAGCAGAGGGGGCTGGGGTTATGCAAAATGGGGACACATTCTTGGGCTTGTGCAGTGACCGAAATGCATCTGGCTTTTTTATTAGACATCTCCGAAGGGACGACCTCTAAGCTAACAGATTTTTTTTTCCTTCCTCGAATTTCTCTATAAAATTTCACTCATAACTTGAGGACCACTCCATGAAAAGTTGTGCACGGTAACTAGGGCCAGATTCTAGTAACAGTTGGCATGTGTATGTGCTCTATCACCAGAGTTGTTGAATCAGTTCTCAGAATCCTGGAATAACTTTGATAACTTCCAAAATTCCTCGCTGGTGCCTGATTTAATGATGGTGATGAGTGAAATTCAAGTGCGTAGGAGAAAGTTCCACCATTTTTTGTGTAAATTCAAATGTGTAGGAGAAAGTTCCACTATTTTATGTGCAAATTCAAATGTGTAGGAGAAAGTTCCACCATTTTATGTGTAAATTCAAATGTGTAGGAGAAAGTTCCATCATTTTATAGTAAAGTAAATTTTATTTCATTGCAATTTTACATAGATATTTGTAGTTTAAACGTATAAGAGAAAATTTTAGAAAGGACTTAATTTTAAATGAGTTCTTACTAATTGACCAGTTTTACCTAATCGGCACGACATATATATATATATATATATATATATATATATATATATATATATATATATATATATATATATATATATTTATATATTTATATATATATATATATATACACCAAGATGCACTTATATACACACATGTACATATGCATAGGTATACATCTGCACGCACATACAAAAACTTTACATATGTAAATACACATATGGATTCATACACATAAGCATGCACATATGTACACACTTTATATTTTGCCGCATAAGAATATTATATTGAGTGAGACGTCAAGATGCCCAGTGTCTTGTTCCTAATGTTAAGAGAGTAAACATCTTCTTGTGTTATCACTTAGTGAAGGTATGGTGATATTCGTCATCTACATAATTAATTGGTGTCAACGTATCTATTCATATGTAAAACAACCACTGGGGGAGTAGAATGATAGCTCTAGGCCTTTCGTGTTACAATCAACACATCATCAGGAGCTTGCAAAGTTGCAGAAAAAAAAGAGGATGTCCGAGCCAACACGGTTCCAAAGGATGTATTCACTGGACTTAACCTCTGGGATCGTGTTGACTTGGATATCCTAATTTTTTTCTGAAAATTTGCAAGCTCCTGATGATATGTTGATTGCAACACGAAAGGCCTGGAGCTATCATTCTACTCCCCCCATGGTTGTTTTGCATCCTGTATCGCTTGGTTTGCGATATTTGCATAGTATCTATACATATATTGGAAATACAAATGTTATTTCTATGTATTTGGATTCATTACCGTGTATACCAGGATTGTGTTTAATAAATGCATATAGCCAAAATTTACATGTTTGGAGCACCACGTGAGAGGAGCCTCGTGTCAGCGCACGTCGTGTGATCAAGACTGGTAGGTAGGTGGGTAGGTTGGTGGGTAGGTGGGTATGTAGGTAGGTAGATAGGTAAGTGGGTAGGTAGGTAGGTGGGTGGGTAGGTGGGTAGGTTGGTGGGTGGGTAAGTAGGTAGGTGGGTAGGTAGGTAGATAGGTAGGCTCCACTCTCCACTCTAGGTCGAGTCATTACCCCGTCAAGGGCCCAGCTTCAGTATTAACACTTCCTTCGTCTTGTTCTTTGCCCTGACTGTATTCATTGCTCTTATGATACTGTAATTTTTTTGTTGCATTTACTGATGTTGTAGGGTCTGCTGTGTGCCAACACTCCCTACAGCAGCACCTAGGATCTTGCGTAACACCTTTCTGGATAGCCACGACCTGTCGTGGTAAAAGGCCATAAAGTACTGGTGATCCTTGTCTCAACAACTGCCTGTGGACTCGAGGTTGCTCCTGCTTCTCGGACTATATAATTCTCCTGCTGTGATAGTTGTATTGAGACGTGTCGGGCCTTTTTAGGGGACCAGTGAAGATATCATGTGTCTAGTGATATACTCTGAAGGTCCAGGTTGAATTATTTATCTCATTGTTTTATTCGTCTTAACTCTTCACATATACAAAGGTTTATCGGTCACTTGAATTTGACTATAAACCTGCATATAGACAAGTGTGGAGTGATTAACAACAAACAAACAAAAGTTTATTTCTTTGCAAAGGTTACAATGTGTGTTTACCTTTCATAATTTGACTGATACAAAGAAAACCACTATCAAACAGAGGCATTTCGGGCAGACTTAACCTACTACTCAAAGACTACTTAATTCAACACAAGTAAAGAGTGGCAAATTTCAAATATTCAATATTTTACTCTATTATTAATATTAGGTAGCCATTTTTTTTTTATTCTCTCTCTTAGTGTACAGACTTTGCCTCACACGTCGGATTACAATAGTTTACCGTAATGTTTCCAGTACTCCTGAAGTGATGCTGATCGTAAAGTTTCCAGTACTCCTGAAGTGATGCTGATCGTAAAGTTTCCAGTACTCCTGGAGTGATGCTGATCGTAAAGTTTCCAGTACTCCTGAAGTGATGCTGATCGTAAAGTTTCCAGTACTCCTGGAGTGATGCTGATCGTAAAGTTTCCAGTACTCCTGGAGTGATGCTGATCGTAAAGTTTCCAGTACTCCTGGAGTGATGCTGATCGTAAAGTTTCCAGTACTCCTGGAGTGATGCTGATCGTAAAGTTTCCAGTACTCCTGAGTGATGCTGATCGTAAAGTTTCAGTACTCCTGGGTGATGCTGATCGTAAAGTTTCAGTACTCCTGGAGTGATGCTGATCTTAAAGTTTCAGTACTCCTGGAGTGATGCTGATCGTAAAGTTTCCAGTACTCCTGGAGTGATGCTGATCGTAAAGTTTACAGTACTTTTGGGGTGATGCATAAAAATAATGAATAATTATGCAAAACATATTTATCTGTACATAGTTTGCAATGTATACAATGTATAATCTGAGCACGCAAGATATATACACCCGTGGGGGGGGGGGAGGGAGGGATCTCAGTATATGTATGCTGAGAACATATATTAATGTTTTAGAGATGAAAGTATCCTGGACTTGCAGTGAGCCACTGGGTCAGCTGGGCCAGTGGCTTACACACAGGTCTGCAGTTTTACGAGTGACTTGCCGCGAGTTCAATCCCCACCCCGTATCGTGGTTTACAATCATGTCATTACCGTTTCGTGAGACCCTACTGTAGTCGATAGACTTTAAACCCCCATTAAGTAACCAACCTTAGAGGAGAACAAGAATGATGATGATGATTATCATAATGATGATCATCATCATAATGATGATCATCATCATAATGATGATCATCATCATAATGATGATCAGAGAAGAAAAAGTAAATGAAAACATATATATAAGAATTGTAACATTATATAAAGCATAAAGAAGTGTAATATGGCCACCTGTTGATGACTGGGCCATGTGGACCAGGGTGCTTGGGCCACCTGGTAATGACTAGGCCATGTGGACCAGGAACCTGGGCCACCTGAGGATAACTGGGCTATGTGGACCAGGGAGTTTGGGCCACCTAAGATGACTGGGCCATGTGGACCAGGGAGCACCTGCTAATGAACGGGCCATGTGGACAAGGGAGCCTGGGCCATCTAAGGATGACTGGGCCATGTGAATCAGGGAAAGTGGGACATCTGTTAATGACTAGGCCATCTGGTCCAGGGATGGCCACTGGTACTAGCAGTGTCATCAGTAGTCAACTCACTACAAGCGTCGCGTTGTCTGATTCAATGATCTGAGTTACTTGACGTGAATCACAATGATGAATCCAGCTTGTGCAGTGTTGCAACAATATCACGAGTGTCTGATGGGCAGTGTTGCATCAATATCACGAGTGTCTGATGGGCAGTGTTGCAACAATATCACGAGTGTCTGATGGGCAGTGTTGCAACAATATCACGAGTGTCTGATGTGCAGTGTTGCAACAATATCACGAGTGTCTGATGGGCAGTGTTGCATCAATATCACGAGTGTCTGATGGGCAGTGTTGCATCAATATCACGAGTGTCTGATGGGCAGTGTTGCATCAATATCACGAGTGTCTGATGGGCAGTGTTGCATCAATATCACGAGTGTCTGATGGGCAGTGTTGCATCAATATCACGAGTGTCTGATGGGCAGTGTTGCAACAATATCACGAGTGTCTGATGGGCAGTGTTGCATCAATATCACGAGTGTCTGATGGGCAGTGTTGCAACAATATCACGAGTGTCTGATGGGCAGTGTTGCAACAATATCACGAGTGTCTGATGTGCAGTGTTGCAACAATATCACGAGTGTCTGATGAGCAGTGTTGCAACAATATCACGAGTGTCTGATGGGCAGTGTTGCAACAATATCACGAGTGTCTAATGGGCAGTGTTGCAACAATATCACGAGTGTCTGATGGGCAGTGTTGCAACAATATCACGAGTGTCTGATGGGCAGTGTTGCAACAATATCACGAGTGTCTGATGGGCAGTGTTGCAACAATATCACGAGTGTCTGATGTGCAGTGTTGCATCAATATCACGAGTGTCTGATGGGCAGTGTTGCAACAATATCACGAGTGTCTGATGGGCAGTGTTGCATCAATATCACGAGTGTCTGATGGGCAGTGTTGCAACAATATCACGAGTGTCTGATGGCAGTGTTGCATCAATATCACGAGTGTCTGATGGGCAGTGTGCAATAATATCACGAGTGTCTGATGGGCAGTGTTGCAACAATATCACGAGTGTCTGATGGGCAGTGTTGCAACAATATCACGAGTGTCTGATGGGCAGTGTTGCACAATATCACGAGTGTCTGATGTGCAGTGTTGCATCAATATCACGAGTGTCTGATGGGCAGTGTTGCATCAATATCACGAGTGTCTGATGGGCAGCGTTGCTACAATATCACGAGTGTCTGATGGGCAGTGTTGCAACAATATCACGAGTGTCTGATGGGCAGTGTTGCAACAATATCACGAGTGTCTGATGGGCAGTGTTGCAACAATATCACGAGTGTCTGATGGGCAGTGTTGCAACAATATCACGAGTGTCTGATGGGCAGTGTTGCAACAATATCACGAGTGTCTGATGGGCAGTGTTGCAACAATATCACGAGTGTCTGATGGGCAGTGTTGCAACAATATCACGAGTGTCTGATGGGCAGTGTTGCAACAATATCACGAGTGTCTGATAGGCAGTGTTGCAACAATATCACGAGTGTCTGATGGGCAGTGTTGCAACAATATCACGAGTGTCTGATGGGCAGTGTTGCAACAATATCACGAGTGTCTGATAGGCAGTGTTGCAACAATATCACGAGTGTCTGATGGGCAGTGTTGCAACAATATCACGAGTGTCTGATGGGCAGTGTTGCAACAATATCACGAGTGTCTGATGTGCAGTGTTGCATCAATATCACGAGTGTCTGATGGGCAGTGTTGCATCAATATCACGAGTGTCTGATGGGCAGCGTTGCAACAATATCACGAGTGTCTGATGGGCAGTGTTGCATCAATATCACGAGTGTCTGATGGGCAGTGTTGCATCAATATCACGAGTGTCTGATGGGCAGTGTTGCATCAATATCACGAGTGTCTGATGGGCAGCGTTGCAACAATATCACGAGTGTCTGATGTGCAGTGTTGCAACAATATCACGAGGGTGAACTTTGTAAACATTACAGTGAGTACGACAACAACAGTGTTAGTGTCAGTACTCAGTACTCTGGTAAATCTCAAATTAGACGACTTTTGTAAACACGTAACTTGTTTACAAAAGTCGTCTGAACACAGAGAGGATGTGTCTCTCTCTTAGTATCTATACACAGGGTGGTATAAACAATACAATCACAGACAGGCGATCTTAACAATGCAAAACAAACCACTAGGGATGTATATCTTCAGATCAAGTACTTTCTCAGGTATCCGTGCTCATCAGGAGCTATGCAATGACATTTTATTACAGAAGCTGCTGGTGTCGCTACGTTAACTTTGAGAAAATTTTCCCTCATTTCTTCTGTTGCTGCCATTGCAACATTGCATAGCTCTTGATGATGCAAAGAGACGTGTGAAAGTACTTGAGCTGAAGATTTCCACCCCCGTTGCTTGTCTTGCATATATATATATATATATATATATATATATATATATATATATATATATAAATATATATATCGTGCCAAATAGGTAAGACTGGTCAGTTAGCAAGAACTCATTTAAAATTAAGTCCTTTCTAAAAATTTCTATTATACGTTTAAAGATATATTTTTTTCATTTATGTTAATGTAAAAATTAATAATTTTGTACCAAAAGAGTCTTAGAAAACTTACCTATCCTTATTATAACAGGCGCAATTGAATTTAAACTACTTTTTATTTATTATTTTTTTATTTACACATCGGCCGTTTCCCACCAAGGCAGCGTGGCCCTCAAAAGAAAAACTTTCATCATCATTCACCACATTACTGTCTTGCCAGAGGCGTGCTTACACTACAGTTATAAAACTGCAACATTAACACCCCTCCTTCAGAGTGCAGACACTGTACTTCCCATCTCCAGGACTTAAGTCCGGCCTGCCGGTTTCCCTGAATCCCTTCATAAATGTTACTTTGCCTACACTCCAACAGCACGTCAAGTATTAAAAACCATTTGTCTCCATGTGTTCCTATCTAACACGCTCACGCACGCTTGCTGGAAGTCCAAGCCCCTCCTGGAGTATACCTGGAGAGAGTTAAGAGGGTCAACGCCCCCCGCGGCTCGGTCTGTGACGAGGCCTCATGGTGGATCAGGGCCTGATCAACCAGGCTGTTACTGGTGGCCGCACGCAACCCGACGTACGAACCACAGCCCGGCAGGTCACGTACTGATTTTAGGTGCCTGTCCAGTGCCTGCTTGAAGACAGCCAGGTGTCTATTGGTAATCCCTCTTATGTATGCTGGGAGGCAGTGTCTTGGGCCCCTTGTGTCTTGGGCCCCTGACACTTATTGTGTTGTCTTGTATCTTGCTAGTGGCACCCCTACTTTTCATTAGGGGGATGTTACATCGTCTGCCGAGTGTTTTGCTTTCATGAGGAGTGATTTTCGTGTGCAAGTTTGGTACTAATCTCTCTAGGATTTTCCAAGTGTATAAAATAATGTATCTCTCCCGCCTGCGTTCCAGGGAGTACAGGTTGAGGAACTTCAAACATTCCCAGTAATTGAGGTGGTTTATCGCAGTTATGTGTGCCGTGAAGGTTCTCTGTACATATTTTAGGTCAGCAATTTCACCTGCCTTGAAAGGTGCTGTTAGTGTGCAGCAATATTCTAACCTAGATAGAACAAGCGACCTGAAGAGTGTCAACATGGGCTTCGCATCCCTGGTTTTGAAGGTTCTCATTATCCATCCTGTCATTTTTCTAGCAGTTGCGATTGATACAATGTTATGGTCTTTGAAGGTGAGATCCTCTGACATGATCACTCCCAGGTTTTTGACATTAGTTTTTCGCACTATTTTGTGGTTGGAATTTGTTTTATACTCCGATGAAATTTTAATTCCATCACGTTTTCCATATCTGAGTAATTAAAATTTCTCATCATCGAACTTTATATTGTTTTCTGCAGCCCATTTAAAAATTTGGTTGATGTCCGCCTGAAGTCTTGCAGTGACTTTAATGGAGGACACTGTCATGCAAATTCAGGTGTCATCTGCAAAGGAAGACACGTCACTGTGGCTTATATCCCTGTATATGTCCGATATGAGGATGAGGAACAGGATGGGAGCAAGTACTGTGCCTTGTGGAACAGAGCTTTTCACCGTAGCCGCCTCAGACTTTACTCTGTTGACTACTACTTTTTGTGTTCTGTTAGGAAATTATAGATCCCTCTACCAATTTTTTCTGTTATTCCTTTATCACGCATTTTGTGTGCTATTACACCATGGTCACACTTGTCAAAGGCTTTTGCAAAGTCTGTGTATATTACATCTGCATTCTGTTTGTCTTCTAGAGCATCCAAGACCTTGTCATAGTGGTCCAGTAGTTGGGGCAGACAGGAGCGACCTGCTCTAAACCCATGCTGCCCTGGGTTGTGCAATTGATGGGTATCTAGATGAGTGGCGATCTTGCTTCTTAGAATCCTTTCAAAACATTTTATGATATGGGACATTATTGGTCAGTAGTTCTTTGTCATTGCTTTACTGCCGCCTTTGTGGAGTGGGGCTATGTCTGTTGTTTTTAGTAACTGCGGGACGACCCCAGTGTCCATGCTCCCTCTCCATGAGATGTTAAAAGCACGTGATAGGGGCTTCTTGCAGTTCTTGATGAACACGGAGTTCCATGAGTCTGGGCCTGGAGCGGAGTGCATGGGCATGTCATTTATCGCCTTTTCGAAGTCATTTGGCGTCAGGGTGATGTCAGATAGGTTTGTGTCTACCAAATTCTGTGTCTCTTATAAAAAATTCATTTAGGTCTTCGACTCTCAGTCTGGTTAACGACTCGCTAAAAACTGAGTCATACTGGGGCTTTAGTAGCTCACTCATTTCCTTGCTGTCATCTGTGTAGGACCCATCCCGTTTAAGTAGGGGCCCAATACTGGATGTTGTTCTCGACTTTGATTTGGCTTTTAGTTCTTCCCTCGTTTCTTGATTCCTGTAAGATTCTTTTAGTTTTAGTTCGATGTTTGCTATTTTTTTGACCAGTGTCTCCCGACATATTGTAGATATATTGGCCTCTTTTAGCCGTTCTGTTAATCTTCGCTTTCGCCTGTATTGGGAGCGCCTTTCTCTTTCTAGTTTACATCTTTTCCTCAAGTGCCACAGAGTTAATTTATTCTAGACATAGGTTGGGATCCATGTTGTTTAGGCTATCTTCCCAGTTTATATCATTTAGGACTTGGTTTAATTGTCCCACCTACCCCTACCCCGCCTTCCCTCCACAACAGATTTTATACACTCTTGAAGTCATTCTATTTCGTTCCATCATATCTACATGTCCAAACCACCTCAACAACCCCTCCTCAGCTTTCTGGATAATAGTTTTGGTAATCCCGCACATCCTCCTAATATCCAAACTACGGATTCTCTGCATTATATTCACACCACACATCGCCTTCAAACATGACATCTCCACTGCCTCCAGCCTTCTCCTTGTTGCAACATTCACAACCCATGTCTCACACCCATATAAGAGTGTTCGTATAACTATACTCTCATACATTCCCCTCTTTGCTTTCATGGACAAAGTTCTTTGTCTCCACAGACTCCTCAGTGCACCACTCACCTTTTTCCCCTCGTCAATCCTATGATTCACCTCATCTTTCATAGACCCATCTGCTGACACGTCCACTCCCAAATATCTGAATACATTCACCTCCTCCATACTCTCTCCCTCCAGTCTGATATCCAATCTTCCGTTACCTAATTTTTTTGTTATCCTCATTACCTTACTCTTTCCTATATTTACTTTTAATTGTCTTCTTTTACATACCCTAACAAACTCATCAACCAACCTCTGCAACTTCTCTTCAGAATCTCCCAAAAGCACAGTGTCATCAGCAAAGAGCAACTGTGACAACTCCCACTTTGTGTTAGATTCTTTATCTTTTAACCCCATACCTCTTGCCAACACCCGAGCATTCACTTCTCTTACAACCCCATCTATAAATATATTGAGCAACCATGGTGACATCACACATCCCTGTCTAAAACCTACTTTTACTGGGAAATAATCTCCCTCTCGCCTACATACTCTAACCGGAGCCTCACTATCCTCGTAAAGACTCTTCACTGATTTCAATAACCTACCTCATATTCCATACACTTGCAACATCTGCCACATTGTTCCCCATATCCACCCTATCATACGCTTTTTCCAAATCCATAAATGCCACAAAAACCTCTTTACCTTTATCTAAATACTGTTCACCTCTATGTTTCACTGCAAACACTTGGTCTACACACCCCCTACCTTTCCTAAAGCCTCCTTGTTCATCTGCTATCCTGCTCTCCGTCTTACTCTTAATTCTTTCAATAATAACTCCACCATACACTTTACCTGACTTATTCCCTATAATTTTAACACTCTGTTTTGTCCCCTTTGCCTTTATACAAAGGAACTATGCATGCTATCTGCCAGTCCCTAGGTACCTTACCCTCTTCCATACATTTATTAAATACAAACACTAACCACTCCAAAACTATATCTCCACCTGCTTTTAACATTCCTATCTTCATCATATCAATCCCAGCTGCTTTACCCCCTTTCATTATACCCACTGCTCCACGAACTTCCCCCACATTCACAACTGGTTCTTCCTCACTCCTACAAGATGTTATTCCTCCTTGCCCTACACACGAAATCACAGCTTCCCTGTCTTCATCAACATTTAACAATTCCTCAAATATTCCCTCCATCTTCCCGATACCTCTAACTCACCGTTTAATAACTCTCCTCCTATTTTTAACTAACATATCCATTTGTTCCCTAGGCTTTCTCAACTTATTAATCTCACTCCAAAAAAAATTCTTATTTTCAACAAAATTTGTTGATAACATCTCACCCACTCTCTCATTTGCTCTCATTTTACATTGGTTCACCATTCTCTTAACCTATTTTTTTCTCTCCATATACTCTTCCCTCCTTGCATCACTTCTACTTTGTAAAAACCTCTCATATGCTAACTTTTTCTCCCTGACTGCTCTCTTTACATCATCATTCCATCATTCGCTCTTCTTCCCTCCCGCACCCACTTTCCTGTAACCACAAACTTCTGCTGAACACTCTAACACTACATTCTTAAACCTACCCCATACATCTTCGACCCCATTGCCTATACTCTCACTAGCCCATCTATCCTCCAATAGTTGCCTCCTCTTTTAGTTTATAAACCGTCACCTCTCTCTTACTAACTGCTTCCATTTTCCTTGTATCCCATCTACCTTTTACTCTCATTGTAGCTACAACTAAAAAGTGATCTGATATATATGTGGCCCCTCTATTAACACGTACATCTTGAAGTCTACTCAACAGTCTTTTATCTACCAATACGTAGTCCAACAAACTACTGTCATTACGCCCTATATCATATCTTGTATACTTATTTATCCTCTTTTTCTTAAAATATGTGTTACCTATAACCAAACCCCTTTCTATACAAAGTTCAATCAAAGGGCTCCCATTATCATTTACACCTGGCACCCCAAACTTACCTACCACACCCTCTCTAAACGCTTCTCCTATTTTAGCATTTAGGTCCCCTACCACAATTACTCTCTCACTTGGTTCAAAAGTTCCTACACACTCGCTTAACATCTCCCAAAATCTCTCTCTCTCCTCTACACTCCTCTCTTCTCCAGGTGCATACTCACTTATTATGACCCACTTTTCACATCCAACCTTTATGTTAATCCACATAATCCTTGAATTTATACATTTGTTTTCCCTCTTCTCTCTCCATAACTGATCCTTCAACATTATTGCCACCCCTTCCTTAGCTCTAACTCTCTCAGATACTCCTGACTTAATCCCATTTATTTCTCCCCACTGAAACTCGCCTACCCCCTTCAGCTTTGTTTTGCTTAGGGCCAGGACATCCAACTTCTGCACTACATCCACGCACATTCAAACATCCCCGTTTTATAAAAAAAATTATTTTCCTTGTTTTTAGTAGTTTATACAGGAGAAGGGGTTATAAGCCCATTTCTCCCGACATTTAGTCGCCTCCTACGACACGCATAGCTTACGGAGGAAGAATTCTGTTCCACTTCCCCATGGAGATAAGCAGAAATAAACAAGAACAAGAACTAGGAAAAAAATAGAAGAAAACCCAGAGGGGTTAGTATATATATGCTTGTACATGAATGTGTAGTGTGACCTAAGTGTAAGTAGAAGTAGCAAGACGTACCTGCAACCTTGCATGTTAATGAGACAGAAAATGACACCAGCAATCCCACCTCATGCAAAACAATTTCAGGTTTCTGTTTCACACTCATTTGGTAGGACGGTAGTACCTCCCTGGGTGGTTGCTGTCTACCAACCTACCACTTAATCCAACTAATATTTTTTGATAAGTTTACAAAAATTTAATAAACACAATAAAATATATTTTTTTCGTTACATTCAGAAAGATTTTTGTGAAATTATTTCACACACAAATTTTAACTTGCCTTATTCGGCGAGAAGAGCGTTGCTATTTAAGCCAAAATCGCAAGTTTTACCTATGCGGCACTGACATATATATATATATATATATATATATATATATATATATATATATATATATATATATATATATATATATATATATATATATATGAAGGATGAGGTTAACCATAGAATTGATGAAGGAAAAAAGGTGAGTGGTGCGTTGAGGTATCTGTGGAGACAAAAAACGTTATCCATGGAGGCAAAGAAGGGAATGTACGAAAGTATAGTGGTACCAACACTCTTATATGGGTGTGAAGCATGGGTTGCAAATGCTGCAACGAGGAGGAGGCTGGAGGCAGTGGAGATGTCCTGTCTAAGGGCAATGTGTGGTGTAAATATTATGCAGAAAATTCGGAATGTGGAAATTAGGAGAAGGTGTGGAGTTACTAAAAGTATTTGTCAGAGGGCTGAAGAGGGGTTGTTGAGGTGGTTTGGTCATTTAGAGAGAATGGATCAAAGTAGAATGACTTGGAGAGCGTATAAATCTGTAGGGGAAGGAAGGCGGGGTAGGGGTCGTCCTAGAAAAGGTTGGAGGGAAGGGGTAAAGGAGGTATTGTGAGCGAGGGGCTTGGACTTCCAGCAAGCATGTGTGAGCGTGTTAGATAGGAGTGAATGGAGACGAATGGTTTTGGGACATGACGATCTGTTGGAGTGTGAGCAGGGTAACATTTTGTGAAGGGATTCAGGGAAACCAGTTAATTGATTTAGTTGGACTTGAGTCCTGGAAATGGGAAGTACAATGCCTGCATTTTAAAGGAGGGGTCTGGGATAGTGACAGCTGGGAGGACATTCTCAGCTGTCGTATCTGAGCTCCTCTGCAAAGACAGTGATTATGTATGTGTGTGGTGAAAGTGTTGAATGATGATGAAAGTATTTTCTTTTTGGGGATTTTCTTTCTTTTGGGTCACCCTGCCTCGGTGGGAGACGGCCGACTTGTTGAAAAAAAAAAAAAAAAAAAAAATAATATATATATATATATATATATATATATATATATATATATATATATATATATATATATATATATATATATATATATATATATAATGTTGAATAATCAGTTATGGCAGGTAAAGAAGGAATATAAATGTATAAATTCAAGGATTATGTGGAGTAAAATAAAGGTTGGATGTGAAAAGTGGGTTATAGATAGTAAGTGTTTATGCACCTGGAGAAGAGAGAAGTGTAGAGGAGAGAGAGAGATTTTGGGAAATGTTGAGTGAGTGTGTGGGGAGTTTTCAACCAAGTGAGAGAGTAATTGTGGTTGGGGATCTTAATGCTAAAGTGGGTAAAAATGTTGTGGATGGAGTAGTAGGTAAATTTGGGGTGCCAGGGGTAAATGTAAATGGGGAGCCATTAATTGAGTAGAAAGAGGTTTGGTAATAAGTAATACATATTTTATGAAAAAGAGGATAAATAAATATACAAGGTATGATATAGCACGTAAGGAAAGTAGTTTGTTGGATTATGTATTGGTGGATAAAAGGTTGATGAGTAGGCTTCAGGATGTACATGTTTATAGAGGGGCAACGGATATATCAGATCATTATTTGGTTGTAGCTACAGTTAGAGTAAAAGGTAGATGGGACAAAAAGAAAATGGCAACAGCAAGTAAGAGAGAGTAAAAGTGTATAAACTAAGGAGGAGGAAGTTAGGGTGAGATATAAGCAACTATTGGCAGAAAGGTGGGCTAGTGCAAGTATGAGTAGTGGGGGGGTTGAAGAGAGTTGGGATAGTTTTAAAAATGCAGTATTAGAATGTGGGGCAGAAGTTTGTGGTTATAGGAGGGTGGGTGCAGGAGGAAAGAGGAGTGAGTGGTGGAATGAAGAAGTAAAGGGTGTGATAAAAGAGAAAAAGGTAGCTTATGAGAGGTTTTTACAAAACAGAAGTGTTAGTAGAAGAGCAGAGTATATGGAGAGTAAAAGAAAGGTGAAGAGAGTGGTGAGAGAGTGCAAAAGAAGAGTGGATGAAAGAATGGGAGAGGCTCTGTCAAGAAATTTTGCTGAAAACAAGAAACAATTTTGGAGTGAGATAAACAAGGTAAGAAAGCCTAGGGAACGAATGGATTTGTCAGTTAAAAACAGAGTAGGGGAGTTAGTAGATGGGGAGCTGGAGGTATTGGGTAGATGGCGGGAATATTTTGAGGAACTTTTAAATGTTGATGAAAAGAGGGAGGCGGTAATTTCATGTACTGGCCAGGGAGGTACAACATCGTTTAGGAGTGAAGAAGAGCAGGATGTGAGTGTGGGGAGGTGCGTGAGGCATTACGTAGAATGAAAGGGGTAAAGCAGCTGGAATTGACGGAATCATGACAGAAATGTTAAAAGCAGGGGGATATAGTGCTGGAGTGGTTGGTATTTTTGTTTAATAAATGTATGAAAGAGGGAAGGTACCTAGGGATTGGCAGCGAGCATGTATAGTTCCTTTATATAAAGGGGAAAGGGGATAAAAGAGAGTGTAAAAATTATAGGGGAATAAGTTTACTGAGTATACCAGGTAAAGTGTATGGCAGGGTTATTATTGAAAGAATTAGAGGTAAGACAGAGAGTAGGATTTCAGATGAGCAAGGAGGCTTTAGAATGGGTAGGGGATGTGTAGATCAAGTGTTTACAGTGAAGCATATATGTGAACAGTATTTAGATAAAGGTAGAGAAGTTTTTATTGCATTTATGGATTTAGAAAAGGCATATGATAGAGTGGATAGGGAGCAATGTGGCAAATGTTGCAAGTGTATGGAATAGGTAGTAAGTTACTGAAGGCTGTAAAGAGTTTTATGAGGATAGTGAGGCTCAGGTTAGGGTGTGTAGGAGAGGGAGATTACTTCCCGGTAAAAATAGGTCTTAGACAGGGATGTGTGATGTCACCATGGTTGTTTAATATATTTATAGATGGGGTTGTAAAAGAAGTAAATGCTAGGGTGTTGGGGAGAGGGGTGGGATTAAATTTTGGAGAATTAAATGCAAATGGGAGTTGACACAGTTACTTTTTGCTGATGATACTGTGCTTATGGGAGATTCTAAAGAAAAGTTGCAAAGGTTAGTGGACGAGTTTGGGAGAGTGTGTAAAGGTAGAAAGTTTAAAGTGAACATAGATAAGAGTAAGGTGATGAGGGTATCAAACGATTTAAATAAAGAAAAATTGGATATCACATTGGAGAGAGGGGTTATGGAAGAAGTAAATGTTTTCAGATATTTGGGAGTTGATGTGTCAGCGGATGGATTTATGAAGGATGAGGTTAACCATAGAATTGATGAAGGAAAAAAGGTGAGTGGTGCATTGAGGTATCTGTGGAGACAAAAAACGTTATCCATGGAGGCAAAGAAGGGAATGTACGAAAGTATAGTGGTACCAACACTCTTATATGGGTGTGAAGCATGGGTTGCAAATGCTGCAGCGAGGAGGAGGCTGGAGGCAGTGGAGATGTCCTGTCTAAGGGCAATGTGTGGTGTAAATATTATGCAGAAAATTCGGAATGTGGAAATTAGGAGAAGGTGTGGAGTTACTAAAAGTATTTGTCAGAGGGCTGAAGAGGGGTTGTTGAGGTGGTTTGGTCATTTAGAGAGAATGGATCAAAGTAGAATGACTTGGAGAGCGTATAAATCTGTAGGGGAAGGAAGGCGGGGTAGGGGTCGTCCTAGAAAAGGTTGGAGGGAAGGGGTAAAGGAGGTTTTGTGGGTGAGGGGCTTGGACTTCCAGCAAGCATGTGTGTTAGATAGGAGCGAATGGAGACGAATGGTTTTTGGGACATGACGATCTGTTGGAGTGTGAGCAGGGTAACATTTTGTGAAGGGATTCAGGGAAACCAGTTAATTGATTTAGTTGGACTTGAGTCCTGGAAATGGGAAGTACAATGCCTGCACTTTAAAGGAGGGGTCTGAGATAGTGACAGCTGGGAGGGACTTTTCTCAGCTGTCGTATCTGAGCTCCTCTGCAAAGACAGTGATTATGTATGAGTGTGGTGAAAGTGTTGAATGATGATGAAAGTTTTTTCTTTTTGGGGATTTTCTTCTTTTGGGTCACCCTGCCTCGGTGGGAGACGGCCGACTTGTTGAAAAAAAAAAATAAAAAAAAATATATATATATATATATATATATATATATATATATATATATATACATCGTAAGGTATGTTTCTTAGTATACGTCGAGGGTACGATAAGTGGTATTTTTTGTAAGTAAGTGTTTACCACAATTCTTCGTTAAGGCATTTATACCTGATTGCACAGGGTGACCCTAATGGCACTCTTGAAACCTATTGAACATCTGTACACCAATAACAATCTATTATGTCAAAATATTAAATACATCTGTATATTCAATTGTTTTCAACAATATCTAACATAAGTTGTTACACTTGTTTGTTGTTACACACTGGTTTAGGTTGGGTTACACTGGGTTTGGTTGGGTTACACTGGGTTTGGTTGGGTTACACTGGGTTTGGTTGGGTTACACTGGGTTTGGTTGGGTTACACTGGGTTTGGTTGGGTTACACTGGGTTTGGTTGGGTTACACTGGGTTTGGTTGGGTTACACTGGGTTTGGTTGGGTTACACTGGGTTTGGTTGGGTTACACTGGGTTTGGTTGGGTTACACTGGGTTTGGTTGGGTTACACTGGGTTTGGTTGGGTTACACTAAGCTCTCATTCCTTTTTTTTATTTTACATTTGCACATCTCCAGTGCACAAGATGTTAATTATGATGATTTAGATCCAAAATTTCTGCTAAATACTCACCTGGGAAGACTGTCAGTAATCACCAATAATAATAATTTAATAATAGTAATATATCATAACTAGATTAAGGTTGTAATGTGTGATTAAGCTTATATTGAAGTTATGATGTGCTTCTTGGTATTATTCATATCATCATTATTAATCTTATTACCACCATTACTGTGATTGTTATTATTACTCGCTGAGAAGCCCCAAGCCCGTGAGAGTAAGTAACTGAGTAGGGAAATAGTTTATTAAGGTACAATTACACCATCATATGCGGATCATATGTGGAAGCTACATAGAATACACCCATTTCCATTGAGGTCTTTGTATTTGCACTGGGGTCCTTGTATTTCCATTGGGATCTTTGTATTTCCATTGGAGTCTTTGTATTTTCATTGGGGTTCTTGTATTTCCAGTGAGGTCCTTGTATTTCCATTGGGGTCCTCAGAGAATGGAAAATAATCAGGTTGAAAAGAACGGATATATTCCCACTCCACATAGGTGATACGAAAGCAATTGCACAGAAGTGTAGACAGATAGCACTAACGTTCCGCATCATATAAATCTTTGAGGTCTTAGGAAGCAAACTCGCTAACCACTCGGATTCACAACAATTTCTCACAACTACTCGACCACTACGATATGGGCTAGGATGCATTAAAGACAAACAAAATGCAGATATAGTATACACAAACTTTGCCAAAGCCTTCGACTACTGCCACTATGTGTGATGTGCCACAAAACGTGCGAAATGAATAACTGGAAAGGGAGCAGATAGATTTTCAGCTTTCTAACAAACAGAACGCAAAAAGTAATAGTGAACAGTTATAATGTAAAGCTCTGTTCCACAAGACACAGTACTAGCCCGCATTCTTCTCATCTTCATATCTGACAGACAGGAACATAAATCATATCACTGTGTCCTCCACTGCAGACGATGCTAGAATTTGTATGACAGTGACATCCAGGACACAGCAAATGTCCAATATGATGTAAACAAAGTCCTCAGGGCAGAACAAATTATTTAATGAGAATAGTTACTGTTACTGGTAATTTGAGGAAATATAAGATAAAAATAAATTATCTATCATAACTAATATTGTGACAGTCAAAGCTCTCACTGTCAAGGATCACAACAGTGTCATTACCACCACTGGTAGGATGCAAGAGATGCCAAGCCAATAAAAGTCCTGTTTAAGTTACTTGTTCTCTCTAGGGTGAAGTATTGCTATATACTAACAGCTCCCTTTTTATAGGCAGGCGAAATTACAGACCTAGAGAATGTGCAGAGAACCTTCACTTAATAATAATAATAATAATTTACTTCAGCATGATACATGTTTGTACAAAGGAGTATAACAATTGCGTGTACATGCCAGAAGCCCATTTATATGCAAAGCATTTCGGGCAAACTTAAGATTAATAAGGCAATAACAGTGCAAAATCGTGATGGTCATTAGGTGAGTTACAATGAATACAAGAAAATTGATTATTCTATTAGTTCATTCTATATGACTTAATAAGTTTGGTAGAGAAGAATTACTGTTTTGATTATTAACCTAAAGTGGGCACAATTATTAACATTTGAGGATTACACATATTAAGAGTAAGTTTATATTGAGCAAATACTTGTATAGTTTTACATATGTATTTATGATGGGCTGGGATAGGTTAAGGACATAAGGTGTTTTTTAACTATAGTTTTAAAAATACTGGCTGGGTCAGTGGTTCCGGAGATTTCTGGCAGAGAGTTGCAGATTTTGGGCCTTTTTATGTACATTGAGTTTTTGAAAAGATTTAGCCTGACACAGGGAATGTCAGAGATTTTTGTGCCTATACTGTGACTATGGGTCCTATTGCATCTGTCAAGAAAGCGCTTCAGGTTAGTAATTTTATTAGAATTGATTGTTCTGTAAATGTAGGTTGCACAGTAGTACTAGTGAATGTTTTGTATAGTGAGTAGGTTCAGGTCTTTGAAGAGTGGGGGGTTGTCTAGCAGTGGATTGCGTGATCATTCGCACTGCAGCTTTTTGTTGGGTTATTATTGGCTTTAGGTGATTTGTCGTTGCGGATCCCCAGGCACAATTAGCATATATAAGTTCAGTCAAGCAGCTAAATTACTGCGAATACTTGAAGTCCCTTGACCTGTCCACCTTGGAACGAAGGCGAGAAAGATACATCATAATTTTACACCTGGAGAATCCTAGTTGAACTCGTACCAGATCCAACTGATAATATCTGAGAATCAAACATAAGTAGAAAAACTTAAATAACAAAAAAGGCACAATACCGTGACTGGAACAATACACACACAACCCGCACATATAAAAGGGAGAGCTTACGACGACGTTTCGGCCCGACGAAACACTGCAGTATTAAAATAATACTGGGTCAGTTTCAGGAGGCTTTCTATATATGTAAAGAAAGTGTAATGTGTTCATAATATCGTGTCTAATATTTCTTATACATTCATTGAGATATCTATCCCATCCATAGTCCATTAGAAATGAACATGTAATACATTAAGATTATTTGAGTCCTGTATGGATTTTGTGAACATTATCATTTTGTATTCGTCCTCTGGCCTCTACTACTTATTGTTGGTGTTGAGGTTAGTGTTTGTGGTGGTGGTGTTTGTGGTTGTGGTGGCGTTTGTGGTGGTGTTTATGGTGGTGTTTATGGTGGTGGTGTTTGTGGTGGTGTTTATGGTGGTGATGTTTGTGGTGGCGGTGACCTAATGCACTCCCATCGAAACAAGGAGTTGTCATCAGATTGTACCCGAGGGCCTGCAGGGCTGCAGGGCCTGCAGGGCCCACGAGGAAGTGTACTGTACTCACCAGGTGTTCTCTAGGCTATACTTCCCCTTCCATTTCATCAGTGATTGCAGAGGCTGTGCTCTGGGGATCATCAATACTCTCCTACTTGACAGATCTCTAAGGTGATCTGCCATACTTCCAAACAGTTAAGTATTAAGGTTTTCCAATAACTTACATAAGTGAAATCTTAAGAATAGCTACAACCACCAACACCGCTACCGACCTGACCAGAAACCAGTGTGGAGCAAATGTGACACCATGTGGAGAATACAAGGAAGCATGTGGGGAAGATAGTCAAGGAGTCGCCCACCTGTACTATCCATGGTAATAAAGTCAGAGTTATTCACAGAAACAGCCACAATCAGTTGATGGTATGAAGTCATGACAACGAATCAAAAGGCGCAATACTGTAACAATATACAAATAACCTAGAGATAGGAGACTGAAACTTATGACGACGTTTCGGTCCAACTTGGACCATTAACTAGTCGCACGTGTGACTAGTTAATTGTCCAAGTTGGACCGAAACGTCGTCATAAGATTCATTCTATATAGTAAAATGATGACAAACTAATCACCAAGGAAGAGTATGGAGGCGTCGCTGCCTCACTCCTCGAGCACCAGTCTTGGCAGGACAGTCGTGCACCACACAGTCGTGCACCACACAGTCGTGCACCACACAGTCGTGCACCACACAGGGAACCTCACGGTCTCTACACTTCAAGTGTAATGATTTTATTCCGTCAGAACACACAGTCAAATTATTGTCTAAGAGTATGGGAAACAGCATGCATGTCAGGGCTTCGACAGGTTGGAACTACAGTCATCGTGAACTACAGTCATCGTGAACTACAGTCATCGTGAACTACAGTCATCGTGAACTACAGTCATCGTGAACTACAGTCATCGTGAACTACAGTCATCGTGAACTACAGTCATCGTGAACTACAGTCATCGTGAACTACAGTCATCGTGAACTACAGTCATCGTGAACTACAGTCATCGTGAACTACAGTCATCGTGAACTACAGTCATCGTGAACTACAGTCATCGTGAACTACAGTCATCGTGAACTACAGTCATCGTGAACTACAGTCATCGTGAACTACAGTCATCGTGAACTACAGTCATCGTGAACTAGTCATCGTGAACTACAGTCGTCGTCCTCTCAACAACACGACCATCTACAAATTATGTACTATTACGGTGCCTCTTATCCTTATTTTACTATCTTAACGTTTCTTTTAACTTTACAACTATTATTTTGTTTTTGTTAGGCATAATTAGGTTAGACTGAGCTAGACTAAAATAAATAGGCCCACGAAAACGTACATTTAATCACAAATAAAAAGTAAGTCAAGAGAAAAACACGTTGAAGCAGCATCGGGAATCACTCACACCTGGTGCTGTCAGCCAGTGTTACTAGGAGTCTTGACTCACACCTGATGCTGCCAGCCAGGGTTACTAGGAGTCTTCACTCACACCTGGTGCTGATAGCCAGGGTTACAGGGAGTCTTGAATCACACCTGGTGCTGCCAGCCAGGGTTACTAGGAGTCTTCACTCAGATCTGGTGCTGCCAGCCAGGGTTACTAGGAGTCTTCACTCAGACCTGGTGCTGTGAGCCAGGGTTACTAGGAGTCTTCACTCACACCTGGTGCTGATAGCCAGGGTTACTAGGAGTCTTCACTCACACCTGGTGCTGATAGAAAGGGTTACTAGGAGTCTTGACACAGACCTGGTGCTGCGAGCCAGGGTTACTATGAGTCTTCACTCACACCTAGTGCTGCGAGCCAGGGTTACTAGGAGTTTTCACTTAGACCTGGTGCTGTGAGCCAGGGTTACTAGGAGTCAGGAAATGTCTAGTACAAGTTAGCAGACTCGTGATATAAATAATATTATTCTGTGAAATCACTTGCTAATTACATATTCTCAAAGTTTAACATAACGTAGTAGAAAATTCCTGGTATTTTTTGTTTACATTTGCAATCACCAGTAAGGCTATACACACATTGTAAGATACAGGTTGGTGGTTGAATACTGACAATGAATATTGTCATAGTAACTGGTAGAAGAATATCACAAATGGAAATACACTATGATGGAACAATATTTTAAATGATAGGCTGATACATCACTCTGAGACTTCTTACATAAAACCAAAGTAAATCCTCAGACTTGGAACATGTCACATAAGACAAAATGTTACTTAAACTGAAATACAGTATGTACTTATCTAGCGAATTTACTTGTAAAATAATACAGGACAAGTATTCATACTTACAAATTAATATCAACACAGATACTTAGTGTAAGTGGCTCGTAGAGATTAGCTTCCTGGCCTGGGTTACCTTGCTTTACCCCTATACAAAAACCAATACAAACGGCTGGAAAAATTTGCACATACAATTAAGTGCACACTAACACACAGTAGACACGGTTGCCATATACAGATATGATCAGGATGGAAGATAAATGCAGACCTGGCAGAGACACTAACATTAGGCTGCAGGGTGCTGGGTAGCGTAGCTTGATGCCATGACGCAAAACGTCTCTATACTCAAGTATCACTAACAATTTCCAGTAGTCTCATAATATTGTTGCAGGTGAAAGGAAGCAGCTGGATGATATAGGTGCTTGCAGGAACCTACTCCCATAACCAGAACTCAAAGAATTCTGCCCATCGCTGACACTATTTTGTTGTGGGTAAAATGGGGAGTGTGAAGGACCAAATAATAGACGTCCTTAATAATCTTGGTAGCGGTTTATTATGTAGTGATATCTTAGTCTGCCAAGTCGGTGTCCTCTGTATACGAGGTCCTGTTTGTAACTGACTGTTCACCCTGAGAGGTCTGGGAAATATGAATATGAAGAGGTCAGAGGCCACACACCTTTTCCAAACCATCATACTGTTGTTTCATTTACACAATTATTAAACATGACCTACAGATAGAAATGACATTATTGTCAACCTAAACTAACTTGATCTAACCTAACTTAACCTGACCTAACTTGATCTAACCTAACTTAACCTGACCTAGCCTGAGTTCTCTGAGGTCAGTGGTCATGAGAAGTCGTACCTATCTTCAGCTGTTTTGGGGGATTAATGTGGAGTGTTACAGTGTACCATGGCTGGCTTCTGTAGTGTTTCAGAGTCAGAGTTCAAGACGTTGAAGCAGGAGGCTCTGCTTTTCAAGGAGGAAAATAAGAAACTCAAAACTCACCTGGTTAATTATAGCAATGAATGTGGTTAGGGTTAGTGAAGGAAAACAGGTATCCAGCAGTGAGGAGCAGATTGGCAGCTGTTACAAGTGGGCAGATGTTTCCAGGAAAGGACGAAACATCTCTGTGAGGAAGGTTAAGAGATAAGATTTGAATGACTCACGAAATCGTAATTACACGATTGCAAACAAACCATACCACGGGGAAGGATAGAACCCGCGATCAGAGAGTCAAAACTTCAGACCGACGCGCTAACCAGCTGGCCCAGTAGCTAGCGCGTCGGTCTGGAGTTTTATGACTTTCTGAGCGCGGGTTCGAACCCACCCGTAGTATGGTTTGTTTGCAATCGTGTATTTACGATTTTCTTGAATCCTACAGGGTGTTTCCCAGGAGCTGGTGTTGGTGTCATAGTCAACAGGTTGGATAATATCATGTCAGATAATGGGAACAAGCCCATTATCTGCCTTAGTGCTGGTGGAAACTATATCAGGAAAGGCAGGAGGCAGGAGCTACTAGATAAATACAAAATAGCTGTTGATTTAATTAGGTATATGGTAAGGCCCATGGTCATATGTAGCATTTTTCCTAGTAGAGGAATGGGCAATGAATGAATGTTGGTGCAAATTTCTGACTAGAGAGTTACTACAAAGAACTTCCAATCCCATCCATTGAAAACCAGGACAATTTTTATGGCAAACAGGATATGTATGCAAGGAATGGGGTACATCTCTATGGGTCAGGGGTAGTACTGTTAGCCATCTCTGTCGAAGGTGGCCATTGCTGACTTGTCTAGAATTTTAAAATGATAGACGATAGAGGTATGGGTATATGTGGGAAACAATTAGATTACAGTACAAGGGATGAAAGCGGCAAAAAATGCCAGGATTCCTCAAGAATATGTTCAAAACACATTGTTCACCTTAAATAAATGCAACAGAACTGGTCAACAAAGAGAGAGTAGAGGGCAGCGAGTGACTATCTTCCTTAAGGTTTACTATACTAATAGTAGGAGCTTAAGAAATAAGATGAGCTAAGATTAATTGCATGTTCAGGAAACAGATATTATTACTATAACAGAGACCTGGATCAACCTTAAAGATAGAGAAAGGCCTTCTGAATGCCACATATAAAGTCGTAATTTATACCACACCGATAGGGTTAATTAATAGAAAGGGGAAGGGGTTGAGTTGCGATGTATGTCAGATAATTTAAACTGTTTCATTAGAAAAGATCTAAAATTAGAAGCGATGGACTCTGAATCTGTTTGGCTGCAATTTCTGGAAGGTCGTGAAAAACTAATCTTTGGAATGATTTACAGACCCACAAACCTTGATAGGGAACGCAGTAAACTTCTATGGGACGAAATTCATAAGAGTCTAGATACGAGAATGTTGTGTTAGTGGGAGATTTTAACTTTAGACAAATTGATTGGAGTTATTTGACAGAAAATCTCGAGTCTAGTGACTTTCTTTATACGATCCAAGATGGCTTTTTAAAACAGCTTGTGACAGTATCAACTAGAGGAAACAACATGCTTGACATCGTTCTTGCCGTGGCCTGGTAGCAACGCTCTCGTTTCAACACACTGAGTGTTCGTGGTTCGATCCCCGGCAAGGATAGAAACATTAGGACGTGTTTCCTTAAGACACCTGCTGTCTCTGTTCACCTATCAGTAAAATAGGTACCTGGTGTGGGTCGCATCCTGGGGACAAATTTGACCTAATTTGCCCGAAATGCTCAGCATAACAAGGGACTTTCTATATAGTAGTATGACATTGATGTCAACTAGGCTTGTATACCTTGTACATGTACTTGTAGAAATAAAGATTCTTATCATTAATATTATTACTAATAATAATCTTGAGGTTAATTATGAGCTTGGGGAAAGCGATCACAAATCACTCAGTTTCAATATATATCAGTAATAACTACGACCAAGTCAATGTCCCTGGCTTCCGCATAGGATTGATAAATTACCTGGGTGAGGTGAACTGGTGTGACCTGACCGGTCCTAACCTGTGGGTCAGGTAACTGGTGATGCTTGCTAATATAACATTTTTCTAATCATAGTTCAATCTGCCCCGGACACTTATGTTCAAAATAGGGAAAATAGATCAAATATAAATGATCGAAAATGGATACACATCTCATAAGTTAAAAGAGAGGCTTTTACAGGATAATCAGAAGGGAAGTTAAGCTTAAGAACTCAATTTATTCAATTAAAAAGAAAGATAAAAAAATGAATACAAGCAGCCAAAAGAGATTATGAAGCTGCTAACTTAACCTAACCTGACCTAAGCTAACCTGACCTAACCTGACCTAAGCTAACCAGATATAACCTAATCTAACCTGACCTAACGTAGCCTAACCTGACCAGACCTAACCTAACCTCGCCTTACTTAACTAGACCTAACCTTACATGACCCGACTTAACCTAACTTAACCTAACCTAACCTAACTTAACCTAACCTAACCTAACATAACTTAACCTAACCTGACCTAACTTACACACACAACCCGCACATATAAAAAGAGAGGAGCTTACGACGACGTTTCGGTCCGACTTGGACCATTTACAAAGTCACACTAACACACAGAACAGAAGGAATGAGTATATATAGGCAGGCAGACAGGGAAGGGTACAAGAGAGTACTTCGGAGAAACTGGCCGATCTCTTTCTGACAGACTCAAGGAGCACAAAAATAGTGTTAGGCTTAGTGACACTAATAATGCTCTTTTCTGTCATGTCAGAGATCACAGTCATCCTATTGATTGGTCTTCTGCTAAAACTGTCTACCCTACGTCTAACTTTCATAGTCGCCGTCTGGTTGAATCCTCCCTTATACACAACTTTCCCTGTATGAATCTTAGCCCTGGCTTTATCTCTGTTGATGCTTTCCTCTCCCATTACATTGTTAAATGCTCCCAACTTCAGAACACCCGTGAGTTAACCTGATTCCTTCCCCTTTCATCTCTTCCCCCTTCTCCTTTTTCTCCTATGGGTTTTCTTTTCTTTCTTTTCTTTTGCCTTGTATTTGTCCTTCTTTATTTTATTCGCCTTTTCCTCCCTCTGTGTTCTCGTCCCACCCATGCGGGTCGCCAGCTTCTTTGCAGTGCTCCTTTCCTAGAATATGACTGTCTCCACTACTACTACTTCCACTTCCACTACTACCTCCATTATTACCCCACTCTCTTGTGCCCTCCCCTGTCTGCCTGCCTATATATACTCCTTCCTTCTGTCCTGTGTGTTAGTGTGACTTTGTAAATGGTCCAGTCGACGAAACGTCGTCGTAAGCTCCCTCTTTTATATGTGCGGTTTGTGTGTATTGTTCCATCACTTGTGCCTTTTTGTTATTTAACCTTAACCTCCACCCAACCTTCCTCACACCTCACACCTTAACCTAACTCTCCTCCACCCACAACCTACCTCCACACCCTACACCTACCTCCACCACCCAACTCTCCTACTACCTACCCACCACCTCCTCAACCAACCTTCCTACACCACCAACTACTTCCTCCACCTACACCTCCTCACCATACCTCCTACACCACACTTCCTACACCACCACTTACACCCAACCTGCTCTCACCTCCACCACTTACCTCAACCTAACCTAACTAACCTCTCCTCACTAACCCAACCTACCACTACCTCTACCTAGCACTAACAACCTAACCTAACCTAACCTAACCTAACCTGCCTAACCTACCAACTTTCTATCCCTCTTAAACAGTTCTGATCCAGAATATCGTTCCAGACAACCTTTCCAAACAAGGCACCTGCCCACACACTTTCCTCACACCCCACACACTTTCCTCACACCCCACACACTTTCCTCACACCCCACACACTCTCCTCACACCCCACACACTTTCTCACCCACACCTCTCCCCCCACACTTTCCTCACACCCCACAACTTCTCACCACACTTTCACCACACCCACACACTTTCCTCACACCCCAACTTTCCTCACACCCCACACTTCCTCACCCCACACACTTTCTCCTCACACCCACACACTTTCCTCCACACCCCACACTCTCTCACACCCACACTAACTTTCCTCCACACCCTCACCACACTTCTCCCCACACTCCTCACCCCACTTCCTCACACCCACACACTTCCTCCTCCACCACACTCCTTCCCCACCCACACCTCCTCACCACCACCTTTCCTCACACCCCACATCTTCCTCACACCCCACACACTTTCCTCACTACCCCACACTTTCCTCACACCCACAACTTTCCTCACACCCCACACACTTTCCTCACACCCCACACACTTTCCTCACACCCCACACACTTTCCTCACACCCCACACACTTTCCTCACACCCCACACACTCTCCTCACACTCCACACACTCTCCTCACACTCCACACACTCTCCTCACACCCACACACTCTCCTCACACCCACACACTCTCCTCACACCCACACACTCTCCTCACACTCCACACACTCTCCTCACACCCACACACTCTCCTCACACCCACTCCTCACCACACTTCCTCACACCCCACACACTCTCCTCACACCCACACACTCTCCTCACACTCCACACACTCTCCTCACACCCCACACACTTTCCTCACACTCCACACACTCTCCTCACACTCCACACACTTCCTCACACCCACACACTCTCCTCACACCCTACACACTCTCCTCACACCCCACACACTCTCCTCACACCCCACACACTTTCCTCACACCACACTCTCCTCACACCCACACACTTCCTCACACCCTACACACTCTCCTCCACCTCCACACCTCTCCTCACACACACCTTTCACTCACACTTCTCCATCCACATCCTCACCCACACACTCTCCCTCCACACCCTACACACTCTCTCACTCCACACTCTCCCACCCCACACTCTCCTCCACCTCCACACACTTTCCTCACACCCACACACTCTCCTCACACCCACCTCCCACCCACACACTCCTCACACCACACACTCTCCTCACACCCACACACTTTCTCACACCCCACACTCTCCATCCACACCCTACACACTTTCCTCACACCCTCACACTTTCCTCCACACCTCCTCACACCACTTTCCTCACACCCCACACACTTTCCTCCACACACTCTTCCACCCACACTTTCCTCACACCCACACACTCTTCCTCACACCCACACACTTTCCTCACACCCACACACTTCCCTCACCCCACACACTTTCCTCACCCACACACTCCTCACACCCCACACACTTTCCTCACACCCACACACTTCCTCACACCACTTCTCCACCACACACTCTCCTCACACACACTCCACACACACCTTTCCTCACACCCCACACACTCTCCTCACACCCACACACTCCCTCACACCCACACTTTCCTCCACCCACACACTCCCTCACACCCCACACACTTTCCTCACACCTCCACACACTTTCCTCACACATCACACACTTTCCTCACACCCCACACACTTTCCTCACACCCCACACACTTTCCTCACACCCCACACACTTTCCTCACACCCACACACTCCCCTCACACCCCACACACTCACTCCAACGTAGACACCTCTTACTGAACTATTATAATGATACTATGATTTTTTTTTTATAATATGAGAGAATGAAAAAAAAAATAAAAACTTGGTGTACAAAAAATCTAAGAATGTTTGTTGTGTCCGTATATGTGTGAAGCGCGTCGTCGCACGTCAAGTTAGCGCGTCGTCGCACGTCAAGTTAGCGCGTCGTCGCACGTCAAGTTAGCGCGTCGTCGCACGTCAAGTTAGCGCGTCGTCGCACGTCAGTAGCGCGTCGTCGCACGCCAGTTAGCGCGTCGTCGCACGTCAAGTTAGCGCGTCGTCGCACGTCAGTTAGCGCGTCGTTGCGTCAGTAGCGCGTCGTCGCACGTCAAGTTAGCGCGTCGTCGCACGTCAAGTTAGCGCGTCGCGCAAGCCGTCAGCTTAGCGCGTCGTCGCACGTCAAGTTAGCGCGTCGTCGCACGTCAAGTTAGCGCGTCGTCGCACGTCAAGTTAGCGCGTCGTCGCACGTCAAGTTAGCGCGTCGTCGCACGTCAAGTTAGCGCGTCGTCGCACGTCAAGTTAGCGCGTCGTCGCACGTCAAGTTAGCGCGTCGTCGCACGTCAAGTTAGCCTCCTTCACCACTACCCTCAGCACACACACTTTATATTTTTTCCAGGTTTCTGCAAGTTGTTCTGTTGGTCGAGTAAATACTGGATGCTGGGCGAGATGTACACGTTAATAAAGGAGCAGTAACTCCAATATAATACGGGGACGTTGTCTGAGACATGGTCAATAATACGGGGAGGTTGTTGGAGACATGGTCAATAATACGGGGAGGTTGTCTGAGACATGGTCAATAATACGGGGAGGTTGTCTGAGAAATGGTCAATAATACGGGGAGGTTGTTGGAGACATGGTCAATAATACGTCGAGGTTGTTGGAGACATGATCAATAATACAGGGAAGTTGTTGGAGACATGATCAATAATACAGGGAAGTTGTTGGAGACATGATCAATAATACAGGGAAGTTGTTGGAGACATGATCAATAATACAGGGAAGTTGTTGGAGACATGATCAATAATACGGGGAGGTTGTTTGAGACATGATCAATAATACGGGGAGGTTGTTGGAGACATGGTCAATAATACGGGGAGGTTGTCTGAGACATGATCAATAATACGGGGAGGTTGTTGGAGACATGGTCAATAATACGGGGAGGTTGTTGGAGACATGGTCAATAATACGGGGAGGTTGTTGGAGACATGATCAATAATACAGGGAAGTTGTTGGAGACATGATCAATAATACAGGGAAGTTGTTGGAGACATGATCAATAATACAGGGAAGTTGTTGGAGACATGATCAATAATACAGGGAAGTTGTTGGAGACATGATCAATAATACGGGGAGGTTGTTGGAGACATGATCAATAATATGGGAGGTTGTTGGAGACATGATCAATAATATGGGGAGGTTGTTGGAGACATGATCAATAATACGGGGAAGTTGTTGGAGACATGATCAATTTTTCTGGTAAGTTGTCTGAGACATGATCAATAATACGGGGAAGTTGTTGGAGACATGATTAATAATACGGGGAAGTTGTTGGAGACATGATCAATAATACGGGGAAGTTGTTGGAGACATGATCAATAATACGGGGAAGTTGTTGGAGACATGATCAATAAGACATGAGGGTTGTCTGAGACATGATCAGTAAGACATGATCAATAAAACATGAGGGTTGTCTGAGACATTCTTAACGCTACCACTAATAAACTGTATCACAATGTAAGGTATTCAAAATATTTCCTTACGGAGAAATCGCGGAATTAATGCAGTTTCTGCGCTTTGCTGGCTTTGACAGCAAAGACATATTGAATGTAATTTTTTTTTTTTTTTTGCCAACGTGTTTTTTTGTGTGTTTTATGTATTTTATTTTGTATTTTATGTATTTTTTGTATGTCATGAAAAAATCGTCACCAAGCTTCTGATTTCTATATTTTTTTTCTTCGTTTCAGAATCGACGGAGAGAAGAGGTGAGGGATCGTCAGGTGAGAGAGGAGGCACCGCAGGCCAAGGAGTGCGGTCACACACTCTGGCCTTCAACGTTACGATACCGCGTCGTGAGCGCGTCACTGCCGCCACGCTCAGACTCTACGCTCTCATCACCCGCGACCAGTATGCTTATATTGGTGAGTCAATCTCTCTCTTCACGCCTCGCGTTATTAATAACATTAGTTTCGTATTCGTGCATAGTATGTCTTCTCTTGTGCATTACCGTCCTCTCTTGTGCATGACATTACCGTCCTCTCTTGTGCATTACCGTCCTCTCTTGTGCATGAGATTACCGTCCTCTCTCTTGTGCATTACCGTCCTCTCTTGTGCATGACATTACCGTCCTCTCTAGTGCATGACATTAATGTCCTCTCTTGTGCATGACATTACCGTCCTCTCTTGTGCATAAAATTACCGTCCTCTCTTGTGCATTACCGTCCTCTCTTGTGCATTACCGTCCTCTCTTGTGCATTACCGTCCTCTCTTGTGCATTACCGTCCTCTCTTGTGCATGACATTACCGTCCTCTCTTGTGCATGACATTACCGTCCTCTCTTGTGCATAACATTACCGTCCTCTCTTGTGCATTACCGTCCTCTCTTGTGCATTACCGTCCTCTCTTGTGCATTACCGTCGTCTCTTGTGCATGACATTACCGTCCTCTCTTGTGCATGACATTACCGTCCTCTCTTGTGCATGACATTACCGTCCTCTCTTGTGCATAACATTACCGTCCTCTCTTGTGCATGACATTACCGTCCTCTCTTGTGCATGACATTACCGTCCTCTTTGTGCATGACATTACCGTCTCTTGTGCATGACATTACGTCTCTTGTGCATAACATTACGTCTCTCTTGTGCATGACCGTCCTCTCTTGTGCATGACATTACCGTCCTCTCTTGTGCATGACATTACCTCTCATTATTGCATATTCAGTTGTTAACTTCTCTTGTTATTAATTTCTCTTCCTGTACATGTTAAATTTCTCTTTTTTTCTCCAAATAATTGAAAAGTCTTTGTAAGTGTAGCTTTTGTTTACGTGACGTCCTCTTCATTAGTCTTTGTAAGTGTTGCTTTTGTTTACGTGACGTCCTCTTCATTAGTCTTTGTAAGTGTTGCTTTTGTTTACGTGACGTCCTCTTCATTAGTCTTTGTAAGTGTTGCTTTTGTTTACGTGACGTCCTCTTCATTAGTCTTTGTAAGTGTTGCTTTTGTTTACGTGACGTCCTCTTCATTAGTCTTTGTAAGTGTTGCTTTTGTTTACGTGACGTCCTCTTCATTAGTCTTTGTAAGTGTTGCTTTTGTTTACGTGACGTCCTCTTCATTAGTCTTTGTAAGTGTTGCTTTTGTTTACGTGACGTCCTCTTCATTAGTCTTTGTAAGTGTTGCTTTTGTTTACGTGACGTCCTCTTCATTAGTCTTTGTAAGTGTTGCTTTTGTTTACGTGACGTCCTCTTCATTAGTCTTTGTAAGTGTTGCTTTTGTTTACGTGACGTCCTCTTCATTAGTCTTTGTAAGTGTTGCTTTTGTTTACGTGACGTCCTCTTCATTAAGTTCCTCCGAAGGGGAACCGTAACGTAGTTGAATATTTTTTTCCTTTCCTTTTCTTTCTCCAACTTTTCACTTTTGTTTCTCTCATAGCAATAGAATGCCTAGTCCGATCGGCTTCAAATTTCAACGCTGGTGTATGTACAGTAACTAGGGCAAGATTCCAGGAACATTTAACACGTGCAGGCGGCCTCTGGCATCTTGGAATGACTCGGATAAGTTCTAAAATTCTGTGTGTCGTGTCAGCGCAACACTGTCTGTGTGTCGTGTCAGGGCACCACTGTCTGTGTGTCGTGTCAGGGCACCACTGTCTGTGTGTCGTGTCAGCGCACCACTGTCTGTGTGTCGTGTCAGCGCACCACTGTCTGTGTGTCGTGTCAGGGCACCACTGCTGTGTGTCGTGTCAGCGCACCACTGTCGTGTGCGTCAGCGCACCACTGTCTGTGTGTCGTGTCAGCGCAACACTGTCTGTGTGTCGTGTCAGCGCACCACTGTCTGTGTGTCGTGTCAGCGCACCACTGTCTGTGTGTCGTGTCAGCGCAACACTGTCTGTGTGTCGTGTCAGCGCAACACTGTCTGTGTGTCGTGTCAGCGCAACACTGTCTGTGTGTCGTGTCAGCGCAACACTGTCTGTGTGTCGTGTCAGCGCAACACTGTCTGTGTGTCGTGTCAGCGCAACACTGTCTGTGTGTCGTGTCAGCGCACCACTGTCTGTGTGTCGTGTCAGCGCACCACTGTCTGTGTGTCGTGTCAGCGCACCACTGTCTGTGTGTCGTGTCAGCGCACCACTGTCTGTGTGTCGTGTCAGCGCACCACTGTCTGTGTGTCGTGTCAGCGCACCACTGTCTGTGTGTCGTGTCAGCGCACCACTGTCTGTGTGTCGTGTCAGCGCACCACTGTCTGTGTGTCGTCAGCGCACCACTGTCTGTGTGTCGTGTCAGCGCACCACTGTCTGTGTGTCGTGTCAGCGCACCACTGTCTGTGTGTCGTGTCAGCGCAACCACTGTCTGTGTGTCGTGTCAGCGCAACACTGTCTGTGTGTCGTGTCAGCGCACCACTGTCTGTGTGTCGTGTCAGCGCAACACTGTCTGTGTGTCGTGTCAGCGCACCACTGTCTGTGTGTCGTGTCAGCGCAACACTGTCTGTGTGTCGTGTCAGCGCACCACTCTGTCGTGTGTGTGTGTCAGGGCACCACTGTCGTGTTCGTGTCAGCGCAACACTGTCTGTGTGTCGTGTCAGCGCACCACTGTCTGTGTGTCGTGTCAGCGCAACACTGTCTGTGTGTCGTGTCAGCGCACCACTGTCTGTGTGTCGTGTCAGCGCACCACTGCCAATGTTGGCCGCAAAATAGTGCAAAAAAACAAACTTTTGCCTTGAAATATATTAAGAGTCCACGGTGCACCTCTTCTGAATGGCTTTAATATTTAACGAGTGGTGCATCTTATGGTCAGGATAATTTAAATATTTATTTTCATGCAATAAATTCTGAGTGCCTCATCTGATTGGCGTCATCCTTCAACGCTGACTGGTAATGCAAATTGTGAATGGCTTTAAACTTAACGTGCAGGTGTATTTTAGGATAATGGTCTCTGAGATAACAAGAGAATGCCTCATCAGATTAGCTACAAACCTGGTGTTTCTTAACGGATAGTTTGAATTAGTCTTGGTCTGCGTATGTCTTAATTTGCCATTTTATTGAAGAAACTGGAAATATTATTGGTCATGTGATACCGTATTTCGCGGCTTATTAGACGCTTTTTTTAAATGTCTACAAAAACCAGCCTGCGTCCTATAAACTTAAGGTCAGTGACGGAGCTATAAGTTTGGGGTGTGGGGTGGGCCGTAGCTCTCCCAGTTACGTCCGATGCCGAGCCATTGAAACTAAAACAAGTGTTATAAGTCGCGTCTTATAAGCCGCGAAATACGGTAACTTGTAAATACCTGTTGTGATTGCCTTCGTATGTTTACTGCTAATATTTAACTGCATGAGAAACTTATGTTGCGGTTATGCAATATAGGAATAACTTTCCTGGATCACCCAGCGACAATAATACATCTATCTAGTTATTATTATTAGTGGATTAGAGCAAGAGATGGACGTGATATAACTCAGTGGTGAAGGGTTGGGTATTTATAAATGAAGCAGTCTTCTCTCAGAATAAAGAAGGTGTAAAGTAACCATGTTGATACTAAAAATCGCAGATTTATTGCAAGTAACTTTATGGAATTGCTTGTTATGAAGCCTTTGTTGCATAAAAGGCTGAAGTTGTCAGTGGCCATTCTCTGAGGACTTTTACACTTGTTAACAAAAACTTGTTGACAGGTGTAGAGCGCCGTGTTCGTCTGGTGATCGAAACAGACCGGTATCACCTCCCACGCCCATAACACCTCACCTCAGTAGTGAGCGGAACACCTACCGCCAGCAGTACTGCGGTAACAGCACCCAGCAGCAGCACGGTAAGCAGCCGACTCCAGCAGTTACTGCAGGTAACACCTATGACACCCAGCAGTTCTGCAGGTAAACTTTCCACCTCCCAGCAGTGCAACACTACCTCGAGCTGTCTGCAGGTACACTCCTCCAGCAGTTACTGCAGGTAACACCTACCTCCCAGCAGTTACTGCAGGTAACACTACCTCCCAGCAGTTACTGCAGGTAACACTACCACAGCAGTTACTGAGGTAACACTCACCTCCCAGCAGTTACTGCAGGTAACACTCACCTCCCAGCAGTTACTGCAGGTAATACTCACCTCCCAGCAGTTACTGCAGGTAACACCCACCTCCCAGCAGTTACTGCAGGTAACACCTACCTCCCAGCAGTTACTGCAGGTAACACCTACCTCCCAGCAGTTACTGCAGGTAACACTCACCTCCCAGCAGTTACTGCAGGTAACACTCACCTCCCAGCAGTTACTGCAGGTAACACTCACCTCCCAGCAGTTACTGCAGGTAACACCTACTCCCATTGCAGGTAACCTCCCCAACAGTTACTGCAGGTAACACCCACCTCCCAGCAGTTACTGCAGGTAACACTCACCTCCCAGCAGTTACTGCAGGTAACACTCACCTCCCAGCAGTTACTGTAGGTAACACCTACCTCCCAGCAGTTACTGCAGGTAACACCTACCTCCCAGCAGTTACTGCAGGTAACACCTACCTCCCAGCAGTTACTGCAGGTAACACTCACCTCCCAGCAGTTACTGCAGGTAACACCTACCTCCCAGCAGTTACTGCAGGTAACACCCACCTCCCAGCAGTTACTGCAGGTAACACTCACCTCCCAGCAGTTAGTAACACTACAAACAACACTTAGATTGTTAGGTTTAATGTTTATGTAGTCAAGACGGTTATTTGCCCCACTATTTATCTGTGACAATAACGTTTAGGTTACTATTATCTCAACACGAATAAAATTCTTTGTCAAACAAGAGGAATTGTCTAAAAAAATGCGTATTTAAAACGTTATGTGACACACTGGTATATTTTAACATATTGGACGTCTCCCACAGAGGTAGGGTGATCCAAAAAGGGGAAATATATTCATCCTGATTACCTGTCTTGTCAGAAGTGCCCAGACACCACAGATCTTGTGACCCTCTACACTGCATCATTGCCACCTGTGTTTCACTGTATTTTACACCTCCGGGACTCAATTTTGACTACCCGGTTTCCCTGGATCACTTCACAAATGTTACTTTGCTGACACTCACTCCGCTCTAAAATGCTTACATACTTTTTCCACCCCAGTTTTATTCACCCTCTTCGTTATTGTATTCTGCTTCCTCCTTTCTAAATGCTCACACCACATCAACAACCTCCTCCTCAGCTCTCTGAGTTACGTCTTTGGTAACCCGCACTGGTTTTCTAATTTTTATACTCCATATTCTCTGCATAATATTCATTCCACATATTGCTCTCAGACACAAATTCTCCATTCTCTGTAACCTTCTCTTCGCTGTAATGTTTAAAGCCCATGCGTCACTTGCATGTAAAAGTTGTTGGTATAACCATACCATGGTATATTCTCCCAAATATCTGCATGGACACACTTCATCCACACTCATTAGTTCCACTATTATATCCAATCTTTCACTGCCTAGGCTTCTATTTTATTTCTGTCAATTTTGGCTTTTGTTTTTTGTATGTTCACTTTTAATTTTCTTCTAGAACACACCTTCCCATATTCCTCCACCAGCCTTTGTAACTTCTCTTCAGATCTCCCATCAGAACTGTGTCAATGACAAAAACCAGCTGAAAATTCCCACTTTGTATCAGATTCATTATCTTTTAACCCTCCACCTCTTCCCGTCACACTAGTATTCATTTGCATTAAAACCTCATCTATGCTTATGTTGAACAACCCTGTTGACGTCACACATCATTGTCTAACGTCTTCTTCTAATGTAAGACAATGATTCTCTGTCCTACTTAACCTGAGTCTCTCTGTCAGCATAAAAAATCATTATTTCTTTAAGTAACGTACCACCTACTCCGTACATCGGTAACATTCCACAGTGTATCCCTATCCACCCTATCCCATGCATATTCTAAATCCATAAATGCGACATATATTACCTTGCCCATATCTATGACTTGTTCACTTATATGCTTCAACTTAAACAATTGGTCTACTGATCCTCAACCCGTCCTAAATCCTTCTTGAGGCTAAAACCAAAATTCACAGAATACATTAATATAGTAACATAATAATTAAGTCGAGAACAGTAGAAGACAACTCCGAGAACACCCACTCACTTCTGTGTCCAGACAGCTACTGACTTCCACAAGCATACCCCTCTCTTAAACCAGAGCACCTGGTCAACCACACACTCCCTCTATTAAACCAGAGCACCTGGTCAACCACACACTCCCTCTATTAAACCAGAGCACCTGGTCAACCACACACTCCCTCTCTTAAACCAGAGCACCTGGTCAACCACACACTCCCTCCATTAAACCAGAGCACCTGGTCAACCACACACTCCCTCTCTTAAACCAGAGCACCTGGTCAACCACACACTCCCTCTATTAAACCATAGCACCTGGTCAACCACACACTCCCTCTCTTAAACCAGAGCACCTGGTCAACCACACACTCCCTCTCTTAAATCAGAGCACCTGGTCAACCACACACTCCCTCTCTTAAACCAGAGCACCTGGTCAACCACACACTCTCTCTCTTAAATCAAAGCACCTGGTCAACCACACACTCCCTCTCTTAAACCAGAGCACCTGGTCAACCACACACTCCCTCTCTTAAACCAGAGCACCTGGTCAACCACACACTCCCTCTCTTAAACCAGAGCACCTGGTCAACCACACACTCCCTCTCTTAAACCAGAGCACCTGGTCAACCACACACTCCCTCTCTTAAATCAGAGCACCTGGTCAACCACACACTCCCTCTCTTAAACCAGAGCACCTGGTCAACCACACACTCATTCTCTTAAATCAGAGCACCTGGTCAACCACACACTCCCTCTCTTAAACCAGAGCACCTGGTCAACCACACACTCCCTCTCTTAAACCAGAGCACCTGGTCAACCACACACTCCCTCTCTTAAATCAGAGCACCTGGTCAACCACACACTCCCTCTCTTAAACCAGAGCACCTGGTCAACCACACACTCTCTTAAATCAAAGCACCTGGTCAACCACACACTCCCTCTCTTAAACCAGAGCACCTGGTCAACCACACAACTCAGAGACCTCCTGGGCCAGGAGTTATCAGTCACACTTGCAGTATTTTCCTCCATCACAAAGTTTTAGTAGTGGCTGGAATTTGATCTCAGTTACTTTAAATTTGACAAACAATTGATGAACGAGACACATGTGCAACACCTGGGTATATATACTGCAGACTTTTTGTCAATAAAGATACCCAAATTTTGTTTCACATAAGTCTTACTCAACAACCTGCGGAACTGTGTTAACATGTTCAAACTAACAGGAATATACGAGTGTATTAACTGGTGGATGTGTTCATCCTCAGATCTACATCGAGTCGGTGTTCTCAACGGTGGGTGAAGGTGGAGACATGGACGTGGCAACGGCGCCTCGCACGGAGAGTGAACCTCTCCTGCTGCTCTACTCCTCCGTCAGGCACCGGCACCAGGCACGTCATGAGCTCAACGTAATGATCTCGCACGAGTACGAGGACTATCAAGATCACAAGGTGAGCAGATGGATGTCCTTTGCTGTACGTGAATGATAGTTTCCATGAAGTAGGTGAGGAGAAACCCGACGTATTTTCTTTGTGTACATTACAGGTGTTTACATATCCCCTGGAGCCGCCTCTTAACGTTAGATCGGGACTCGTAGTCAACTTTCCCAGTCATAGACTCTTATGATCATTTTTCCATATGCTTCCAATTTTCGTGTCAAATCGTCTACATCCAGCCGCTATCAGGACTTTTTTTTTAATGGTCAACAACGTTGAAAAAAACTTAATACTTACAGCTTACAATAGTTAGGTTGAACTGAATAACAACTAAATTCAGCAGATTTATTTGCCTAGTACTCGATTTTAACCATTTTATATACAAATAAACTGCAAGTCATTGTGTTACATGTTATTGGTAGAAGTGGGACCGAAACGTCGTCCTAAGTTTCGCTCTCCTAAGTACGGAATAGCTGAGCATTGTTCCAGCCATGGTACTGTGACTCTGTATTCTTTGTAACCATTTTATTAACTCGCACTGTATATATATATATATATATATATATATATATATATATATATATATATATATATATATATATATATATATATATATATGCAAAACAACCATTGTGAAAAAATTATGAACATTGTCAAGAGTATGTAGAATAATAGAAGAGTAGAAGGCTTATAAGGCTGAGATGTCACCTCACGTATGGTATTACACCCATCCCAATATGATGCTGGTGGACTGAACTTACTCTCTGTGGACTGAATCACCTTTGCTCTGTGAAGACTTTTCTACTGTGCTCTCCGTTCTTAGCTACCTGAGACTGGATGATGGCTTCCCTCGACTGCGAGCAGGTATATCTCCAACTTAAGGCAGAATTAACGGAAGCTAGATTGAAGGGTATATGCAAGGATTATCCCCGGAACAATGTCGCCGATGATCAGACCAACGAATGGATGCTAGTCGAATCTGAAGGGACGAAGCTGAAGTTGAAGAAGGTCCAGGAGACTGCTGTGAAAACCAGCAACTCTTTTTCCTTTTTATCAGACGAATGTGAATCGACCACCCATGATCTTCCAACAAAGACAATTGTTAACGACATAGTGAAGCCAGCCAGTGTAGACATCCCAGCGAAGACCATCTCTACTAAGACCGTCGAGAACGTCATGCACACCGCCAGTCGAGGTAAGAACATTGTTTTAGTTGGGGACAGTCAGATTAGGTTTATGGATAGGGCTTTTTGTCTTAAGGATAGGAATAGTAGGCAGAGGGTGTGTTATCCTGGGGCTGGGATGAAGGATATTGTTAGCCGTCTGGACGACATCATGAGAGGTAATGGGAGCAATCCTATTATGTCTCAGTGCTGGAGGCAACGATGTTGGCAGGCGTAGGAGTGAGGACCTGACTAGCAGCTATAGGACAGCAATAGACATAATTAGGAAGAAGGGTGGGAACCCTGTTATGTGTGGTATTTTACCAAGGAGAGGAGTTGGAAATGAATGGTTGTCCAGGGCAATTGGTGTCAATTGCTGGCTGGACAAATACTGTAAGGAAAATGCAGTGACATTCATTGACAACTGGGACCTCTTCTATGGCAGAAATGACATGTATGCCAGGGATGGGGTTCACTTATCTAGGTCTGGGGTGGGGGCACTGGCAACTGCAGTGGAGGGAGCTGTTAGTTCTTTAAACTAGACAAAGTTAGTGGTATGGGTTTTGGGGGGAAAACAGTGAATTCCCAGTGTAGTAATGTTATGAATTCTAGGGGCACTAGTAATAAGCAGAATAAGGTAGATATTGAAAAGCCAGTGGCACTAGGTGACAAGGACAGCAATAGGTATAGTGGAAAAACAGAAATGAGCAGGAAGAGTAAAGAGAAGGGAGGTTTTCTAAATATATTTTATACTAATAGTCGTAGTGCGAGAAATAAGATGGACGAATTGAGATTAGTTGCAAGTGCGGGCAATTTTGATGTTTTTGCAATAACTGAGACGTGGTTTAATTCGAAAAATCGGGACATGCCTGCTGAATGTCACCTAGATTATGCAGCTCAGTTCTGGTCTCCATATTACAGAATAGATATTAATTAATTCGTTAGGAAACATTCAGCGTAGAATGAGTAAATTAATACATAGCATTAGAAATCTTTTGTATGAAGAAAGATTGAAGAACCTTAAATTACATTCACTTGTAAAACGAAGAATGAGGGGAGACATGATCGAGGTATACAAGTGGAAAATGGGTATTAACAAAGGGGATATAAATAAGGTCTTGATGATATTTCTCCAAGAGAGAACCCGCAATAATGGATTCAAATTAGATAAGTTTAGATTTAGAAAGAATATAGGAAAGTATTGGTTTGGAAATAGGGTAGTTGATGGAAATAGGGTAGTTTGGAAATAGGGTAGTTTTCCCCCAATGCTCATGGCATTGGGGGAAAAGTGCTGTCATGGATCGAGTCATGGCTCACCAATAGGAAGCAGAGAGTGTGCATAAATGGGGTTAAATCCGAATGGGGACTTGTAACAAGTGGTGTTCCACAGGGATCAGTCTTAGGCCCATTGTTATTTATAATATATATCAATGACCTTGATGAGGGAATTACTAGTGATATGAGCAAATTCGCCGACGACACGAAGATAGGTAGGATAATTGATTCAAACATAGATGTCATAGAACTTCAGGAAGATTTAGACAAACTTAATTCGTGGTCAGAAAAGTGGCAGATGCAGTTCAATGTAGATAAATGCAAGGTTCTGAAGCTCGGGAGTGTCCATAACCCAAGCACTTATAAGTTAAATAACGTAGAACTTAGCCATACAGATTGCGAGAAGGACTTGGGGTGATGGTAAGCAGCAACCTTAAACCAAGACAGCAATGCCTAAGCGTACGTAATAAGGCAAATAGATTACTGGGATTTATATCAAGAAGTGTTAGCAACAGAAGTCCAGAGGTTATATTACAGCTTTATACATCATTAGTAAGGCCTCACCTAGATTACGCAGCTCAGTTCTGGTCTCCATATTACAGAATGGACATAAATTCGTTAGAAAACATTCAGCGTAGAATGACTAAATTAATACATAGCATTAGAAATCTTCCTTACGAAGAAAGATTGAAGACCCTAAAATTACATTCACTTGTAAGACGTAGAATGAGGGAGACATGATCGAGGTATACAAGTGGAAAATGGGTATTAACAAAGGGGATATTAATAAGGTCTTGAGGATATCTCTCCAAGAGAGAACCCGCAATAATGGATTCAAGTTAGATAAGTTTAGATTTAGAAAGGATATAGGAAAGTATTGGTTTGGAAATAGGGTAGTTGATGAGTGGAACAGTCTGCCTAGTAGGGTTATTGAAGCTAGGACCTTGGGTAGTTTCAAATTTAGGTTGGATAAATTCATGAGTGAGAGGGGTTGGATTTGAGTGGGACTCGCGCATGAGTGGGTAGAATTGTCAAAGCTTATTTCTTGGGTAGCATTGAAGATTGGGTTGAGCAAATATTCTGTTAGTGGGACGGATTGTGAAGGACCTGCCTAGTATGGGCCAACAGGCCTGCTGCAGTGTTCCTCCTTTCTTATGTTCTTATGTTCTTATGAGTGGAACAGTCTGCCTAGTAGGGTTATTGAAGCTAGGACCTTGGGTAGTTTCAAATTTAAGTTGGATAAATTCATGAGTGAGAGGGGTTGGATTTGAGTGGGACTTACACATGAGTAAATAGAATTATCAAAGCTTATTTCTTGGGTAGCTCTGTTAGTGGGACGGATTGTAAAGGACTTGCCTAGTATGGGCCAACAGGCCTGCTGCAGTGTTCCTCCTTTCTTATGTTCTTATGTTAACTTAGTCATTCTACGCTGAATGTTTTCTAACGAATTAATATCCATTCTGTAATATGAAGACCAGAACTGAGCTGCATAATCTAGGTGAGGCCTTACTAATAATGTATAAAGCTGTAATATAACCGCTGGACTTCTGTTGCTTACACTTCTTGATATAAATCCCAGTATTCTGTTTGCCCTATTACGTACGCTTAGGCATTGCTGTCTTGGTTTAAGGTTCCTGCTTATCATAACCCCCAAGTCCTTTTCGCAATCTGAATGGCTAAGTTCTACGTTATTTAACTTATAAGTGCTTAGGTTATGGACACTCCCGAGCTTCAGAACCTTGCATTTATCTACATTGAACTGCATATGCCACTTTTCTGACCAGGAATTGAGCTTATCTAAATCCTCCTGAAGTTCCCTGACATCTACGTTTGAATCAGTTAAACTACCTATCTTCGTGTCATCGGCGAATTTGCTTATATCACTAGTAATTCCCTCATCAAGGTCATTGATATATATTATAAACAACAACGGGCCTAAGACTGATCCCTGTGGAACGCCACTTGTTACAGATCCCCACTTGGATTTAACCCCATTTAAGCACACTCTCTGCTTCCTATTGGTGAGCCATGACTCGATCCATGACAGCACTTTTCCCCCAATGCCATGAGCTGCCACTTTCTTTAACAGTCTCTGGTGCGGTACTCTATCAAAAGCCTTACTAAAATCTAAATAAACAATATCGAATTCTTTATCGTGATCAACAGCCTCAAAAGTTTTACTGAAGAAGGTTAATAAATTAGCTAGGCAGGAACTGCCCCTCGTGAATCCATGCTGAGTATTATTAATCAAATTATGGTTATCTAGATGGCTTCTTATAATATCAGCTATAATTTACTAACAATTTGCCTACAATTGAGGTCAGGCTTATTGGGCGGTAGTTTGACGGTAGTGACTTGTCCTCTGCTTTAAAAATAGGAATTACATTAGCCATCTTCCACATATCAGACACTACACCTGTTTGAAGAGATAAATTAAAAATGTTAGTTAATGGTTCACGGAGTTCCATTTTGCATTCCTTAAGAATTCTTGAAAAAAGTTCATCAGGACCCGGTGATTTATTTTGTTTCAGTCGGTCTACTTGTTTCATAACCATTTTGCTAGTGACTGTGATATTACATAATTTATCTTCTTCAGGGCCACTATAAAAAATAATTACTGGGATATTATTAGTATCTTCCTGTGTGAAAACCGAGAGAAAATAATTATTAAAAATAGAGCACATATCATTCTCCTTGTCAGTAAGATGCCCAGAGTTATTTTTAAGGGGACCTATCGTATCTCTAACTTTTGTTCTATAAACCTGGAAAAAACTTTTGAGGTTAGTTTTTGAATCCCTAGCAACTTTAATTTCATAGTCCCGTTTAGCTTTTTTTATCCCCTCTTTAACGTCCCTCTTAATGTCAGTATACTGATTTATAAGATGACCCTCACCTCTTTTTATGTGCCTATAAATTCCTTTCTTCTGCTCTAAAAGATATTTGAGCCTATTATTCATCCATTTTGGGTCATTTCTACTTGATCTAATTTCTTTATACGGGATGAATATTCTTTGGGCAGCCTGTATAGTGTTAAGAAAGCTGTCATATTGATAGCTGTCTTTGTCACCCCAGTCCACAGATGATAAGTATTCCCTAAGCCCATTGTAATCTGCTAAGCGAAAATCTGGGATCATTACTGAATTATCCCTACTATCATACATCCATTCAATGCTAAAGGTAATTGATTTGTGGTCACTTGTGCCGAATTCCTCTGTAATTTCTAAATTATTAACAAGGGTTTCCTTGTTTGCCAGAACCAAGTCAAGTAGGTTATTTCCAATTAGATAAATTAGTTTTTGAATATGCAACACTTGGGTATCTTTAAAGATACCCAAGTGCTGCATATGTGTCTAATTTATCAACTCGTCGGTTCTCTGAACCATTCATCGTTATTTCCCCTTATAGGTTCTGTCACAAACTGCTTCAAAAAACAATCCTGAACTACTTCTAAAAAGTCGTTAGATTCTAAATTACCTGTCAAGAAATTCCAATCAATCTGACTAAAGTTAAAGTCCCTTAGAATTATTACGTTATCGTGCCTTGTTGCCTTAACAATTTCCTCCCAAAATAATCTCCCTTGTTCCCTATCTAAGTTTGGAGGACGGTATATCACGCCTAAAATCAATTTTTCACATCCCTTTGAAAATTCTATCCAGACAGACTCTGTATTATTTCAGACTTTATACCCATTTTTATGCAACAATTTAAATGATCATGGACATAGAGTGCCACCCCACCCCCCTTCCCAATACTTCTGTCTACTTGAAAGAATTTAAAACCCTGAATGTGACATTCAGCAGGCATGTCCTGATTTTTCAAAATAAACCACGTCTCAGTTATGGCAAATACATCAATGTCACCTGCACTAGCAACTAATCTCAACTCGTCCATCTTATTCCTTGCACTACGACAATTACTATAATATATATTTAAAGACCCTCCTTTCTCTATCCTTCCTGCTCATTTCTGTTTTTCCACTATACCTATTACTGTCCTTGTCATCTAGTGTCACTGGCTTTCCAGTATCCACCTTATTCTGCCTATGACTAGTTCCCCTAGAACTCATAATATTACTACACTGGGACTTCACTGTTTTTGCCCTCTTAACCCATACCACTAACTTTTTCTAGGTTAAAGCCCTAATAGCTCCCTCCACTGCAGTTGCCAGTGCCCCCACCCCAGACCTAGATAAGTGAACCCCATCCCTGGCATACATGTCATTTCTGCCATAGAAGAGGTCCCAGTTGTCAATGAATGTTACTGCATTTTCCTTACAGTATTTGTCCAGCCAGCAATTGACACCAATTGCCCTGGACAACCATTCATTTCCAACTCCTCTCCTTGGCAAAATACCACATATGACAGGGTTCCCACCCTTCTTCCTAATTATGTCTATTGCTGACCTATACCTGCTAGTCAGGTCCTCACTCCTACGTCTGCCAACATCGTTGCCTCCAGCACTGAGACAGATAATAGGGACAGATAATAGGATTGCTCATATTACCTCTCATGATGTCGTCCAGACGGCTAACAATATCCTCCATCCCAGCCCCAGGAAAGCAAACCCTCTGTCTCCTACTTCTATCTTTCAAGTAGAAGGCTGTATCCATGTACCTAATCTGACTATCCCCAACACGAACAATGTTCTCACCTTCCTTGGTGTTGTTCATCGTGATGTTTCCAGTAGTCGACTCACATTCATCAGGTAACACGGAGAATCGGTTCGATGTTTCCACAACAGTTTCCTGGATCTTCGTTGATTCTACCTCTCCATCCGTCCTTTTGATCCTTAACTTTGTCCCATGCATTCCAGCCACTGTCCAGGTTCCTTTCTTGGCTTGAGTATTCTCAACAGGAGGATTACTACGAATCCTCTTGTTTTCCTCAGTCAGTCGTTGTATCTCAAGCTTAGCTACCCTCAGTTCTTCCTCTAGCTGCTGGTAGAGTTGCTCAATAGAGGACATCTTGTTCAGATTCACAGAGAGCACACAAGACACGTCTTATGGAAGTATCAAGGACCTGTCACCCATAGCTTAAATTCTTCCCAAATTTTATTAACTATAAATGAATCTAATTTCAATAATCAAAAACTATTATTCATATTAAAATCAAAACTATTTTTTTATGAAGCTGGATTCAATTATATTTCTCTCAACCATAAACCAGCTTGATGCAGTTTTCTCAACCTTTTGAAAAATCAATTAGATGGTTAAAATCTCTCACATAAGTAAACAGAGCATTAGACTCTTGTCCACTTCTATTGCTATATTTATGTTGCTGCTGTATTAGTTTAAGGTTTTTTCCAGCTTGCCTCTTAAAAAACTTTATTACATTTTTATAAGAAATCTTGTAGACACAGCCATCAGCATTTTGGGGAGAATTTTTAATCAGTTTATTTTTTTTACTGTACCAAGATTTTAAATTTTTTAAGTAGAGAATGTATATCAAGAGGGTTTTCATGGTAATGGAGAACCAAAATATTCTTGGTTGAATATGGTTGTTCGTCATTTTTTTAATTGTAAAATGTATTTCTAGCAATGTTAAAAGATTTGTGAATTAAGTATTCTGGGTATTTTAGATCATTAAGTGTTTCATAAATCTTCAAGATTTCTACATCTATGAACTCTGGGCTGCAAATACACAAACTTCTCAAAAACATTGATGAGAATACATAAAGTTTATCTCTATCATGATGTGAAGAATAATACTGCACATAAGAACAGTTATATGTTGGTTTTCTGTATATTTTGAATTTAAAATCATGATTTCCTTTAATAATTAAGACATCTATAAAAGACAGTGAGTTATTTTGTTAAAACTCAGAAGTAAAATTTTCGGCAACAAGAGTGTTGCTGTTATTTTTTACATTAACATAACGAAGAAAGGACTTAATTTTAAATGAATACTTGATAATTGATAAATTTTACCTATTCGGCACAACATATATATATATATATATATATATATGTATATATATATATATATATATATATATATATATATATATATATATATACAGTAGACCATCGTTTAACACGGTAGTTACGTTCCTGAAAACACTGTGTTAGACAAAACAGTGTTAGACAAACTGAAGAACTTACATGAAAAATAGGGTTACGTTCCTGGGAACCTTCAAAAAGCCAAACAACTTTTTTTTTAGAACTCAAGATCTTACAAAAATAAAAGGAATATGTAATTGTAGTTCATTGTCGTGATGTATGTTGTTTTTACTGCTTAGGACCTACAAATGCAACAGAAATAATAGTATTTCTTACCTTAAATTGTGGGTGCTGGTGTTTGTCGATGATTGTGAAGAGAGTGGAAAGTTATGCTGTGGCTCTACTGGGCTGAGGTGGATGGTAGAGGTTCTGGTACTGAAGTCGATGGTTGTACTGCGAGTGTGCATAAATTCTGTAATGGATTTCTGTTCTGTTTTACCCTGCAGTACATTATACAACTGACGGTAAGGCATCAGCTGCTCTAGACACAGTCAGTTAAGTCAGTCAGTCAAGTCAGTCAGTAAGTTATTCAGTCAAGTCAGTAAGTCATTCAGTCAAGTCAGTAAGTCATTCAGTCAAGTCAGTAAGTCAGTCAAATCAGTAAGTTATTCAGTCAAGTCAGTAAGTCATTCAGTCAAGTCAGTAAGTCATTCAGTCAAGTCAGTAAGTCATTCAGTCAAGTCAGTAAGTCATTCAGTCAAGTCAGTAAGTCATTCAGTCAAGTCAGTAAGTCAGTCAAGTCAGTAAGTCATTCAGTTAAGTCAGTAAGTTATTCAGTCAAGTCAGTAAGTCAGTCAGTCAAGTTAGAATGGTGGTGGGGTTGGGGTGGCAGGGGATAGCAGTAGGTCTCCCCCGTTGACTCAATGGTGTAACCGGGCGACCACACGCTCAAAATGTTTTCCCTCCGCAACCGTGTTAAATTAATTTTACGTTTTAAACAAAAATGTGCCTCAATTCTTCAATCGTACTATAACCAAAACGTGCAAGACAAACCCATTTTAAACGACGGTCTACTGTACGTACATACAGTGGACCCTCGGTTTTCATTGAAAATTCATTCCAGAATGCTGTTTGAGTGCCATTACCGAACGAATATATTCCCATAAGGTCAAACGTAAATTAGATTAGTCGTGTCAGAACCCCAAAAATACACTTACAAAAACTCTTAAAAAAATACATTTACATAATTGTTCGAGTTTGGAGGTGAACGAAAACCGAGGGTCCACTGTATATATATGCAAAAAGATCACAGTAAACAGGTGATATTAAAATATGCAAGACAACCACTATGAAAAAAAAAGAATTCCAAGCGCTTTCGTGACTACTCACATTATCAAGGAACTATAAAAGGAAATGTGAGAAGAAGGCTTATAAAGAGGCAGAATAAACCTCACAGTCACATCACACTAACAAAGACACCACCTCACAGTAGCGTAACATCTCACGACTCTGTGAAGAGGAACATAAGAAAGGACCTGAAACTCTTCCCAAGAATTAAGATTAGTCCAATTTATCATTAAATTCTTCCCAAATTTTATTAATTATAAATGAATCCAATTTATATAAACCAAAAGAAATATTCATATTATTTTCAAAACTGCTTTTAATGAAACATGATTCTATTATATTCCTCTCAACCATGGACTTGCTTGATACAACCTTCTCAGCATTTTGAAAATCAATTGGATGGTTAAAGTCTCTCACATGAATAAATAGAGCATTAGAATCTTGTCCAGTTCTAATGCTATATTTATGTTGTTTTAATCTTAGTTCAAGACTTTTACCAGTTTGACCATAATAAACTTTATCGCATATTTTACAGGGAATCTTATAGACACATCCGTCAGCATTTTGGGGGAATTTTTATCAAAAGTCTTTTACTGTATCAAGATTTTTAAATACAACTTTGATATTAAAATTCTTAAGAAAAGAAGGCATATCAACCAAGTTTTCATGGTAAGGGAGAACCAACATATTTTTGGTTGAATAAGGTTGGTTGTCCCTTTTGGATTGTAAAAGTATTTCTAGCTATATTTAAAAGATTTATCAATTATGTTTCTTGGGTATTTTAAATCATTAGCTATTTCATAAATTTTAGAGATTTCTTCATCTATGAACTCTGGACTACAAATGCGTAAAGCTCTCAAAAACATAGAAGAGAAAACCGACACTTTAACTCTATCTTGATGTGAAGAGTAATAGTGTACATAGGAACAATTATTTGTAGGTTTTCTGTAAATTTTAAATTTAAAATCAATGTTACCCTTAATAATAAAAACATCTAGGAAGGGCAATGAGTTATTTACTTCAAATTCAACAGTAAAATTTATAGAATGAGCTAAGCTATTTATTTTAACGAGGAAATGGTTTATGTCTACATTCTTAGGCATAAGGCACAAAATGTCATCAACATATCTATACCACTTAGCTCTATTGGGAAGGATTGTGTTAAGCAATCTTGTTTCGAAAAATTCCATATATAAATTACTAAGAACAGGTGAAAGAGGATTTCCCATTGCCATACCAAACTTCTGAGTGTAAAACTCATCATTAAATACAAATTTTGCATCAACAATACAAAGTTTAATAAGTTTAATGATAGTAGGAACTGGCAATGGTAAATCGTAATTAACCAGTTCTTCAGATAAAAACTTTAGTAAATCATCAACTGGAACTTTTGTAAACAAGGAGGTAACATCAAAACTAACCATATTGAAATCATGTCTTTGTTAGTGTGATGTGACTGTGAGGTGTATTCTGCCTCTTTATAAGCCTTCTTCTCACGTTTCCTTTTATAGTTCCTTGATAATGTGAGTAGTCACAAAAGCGCTTGGAATTCTTCTATTTTTTCATAGTGGTTGTCTTGTATATATATATATATATATATATATATATATATATATATATATATATATATATATATATATATATATATATATATATATATATATATATAATCGAAGGTATAATTCGGCTTAATTACCACAAAATCCCACAACAATTGTTTGAAGAATTGTTAGGTCACCCCTGGAACAGACTATAAATCTTGAATTTGACGGCTAAGAAGCCTTAATGATGGATTTAAAATGAAGACTGAGAAGAGAATAAATACGTTTGGAATTCTTATGATAAAAGTCCTTCTTTGTTACTCTGAGAGGAGAATCCAGTTGACAGAGAGAGACACACACAGGATTGACAATACAAATTTTGCTGGTTTTTCATTTCCTTCAGGAAAGGAGGAAACGTCGGTCGGCGGTGGTATCAGAAACATCAAGGACACGGAGGAACGTGGCTGAACTACACGAGGAGGAGAGCAACGTCATCTGGGAGGGAGAGGTGGACATGTTGGACGTGCCTTCACAAGTCCACGGTCAGCTCGGAGGTAAGGTTAGTGCCGCACCTCACGCTCGCTGGCCCACACCTTCATCTCCTCTGTCTGTCTCTCGTCTTCCTTCATTCCTGCATATAGTCCTCTTTAGCTCTCTGCTTTCATATATGTTTATATGCCTGTGTGTCTTTCATTCCCAACTGAACGTGGAGTGACAGGTATAATTAACCTTCTACACTGCTGCTCAAAATATAAATGCCTTTAAAATTCAACAACCAGCGTCTAAACACAGTGTTGTGTCTATCTCTAAGGGTTCATACACTGTGTGTTCGTTATCTCTCATTCCACAGTAGAATTCGAACCTGCGCACTGCATCAAAGTACACAGTACCTTAGCCACACTGTCAGACCCAAGATGAGCATTATGTTGCGGTGTCCGACAGATGAGCATTATGTTGCGGTATCTGACAGATGAGCATTATGTTGCGGTGTCTGACAGATGAGCATTATGTTGCAGTGTCTGACAGATGAGCATTATGTTGCTGTGTCAGACAGATGAGCATTATGTTGCGGTGTCTGACAGATGAGCATTATGTTGCGGTGTCCGACAGATGAGCATTATGTTGCGGTGTCTGACAGATGAGCATTATGTTGCGGTGTCTGACAGATGAGCATTATGTTGCAGTGTCTGACTGATGAGCATTATGTTGCAGTGTCTGACAGATGAGCCTTATGTTGCGGTGTCCGACAGATGAGCATTATGTTGCGGTGTCTGACAGATGAGCATTATGTTGCGGTGTCTGACAGATGAGCATTATGTTGCAGTGTCTGACTGATGAGCATTATGTTGCAGTGTCTGACAGATGAGCATTATGTTGCTGTGTCAGACAGATGAGCATTATGTTGCGGTGTCTGACAGATGAGCATTATGTTGCAGTGTCTGACTGATGAGCATTATGTTGCAGTGTCTGACTGATGAGCATTATGTTGCGGTGTCTGACAGATGAGCATTATGTTGCGGTGTCTGACAGATGAGCATTATGTTGCTGTGTCTGACAGATGAGCATTATGTTGCTGTGTCTGACAGATGAGCATGGGCGCCTAGCCGAACTTAACGATGAATGCCATACCCCGCCCGTTTCCGAATTGTTAAAGCACACTGGTGTATATATCTCATTGTTTATACACTGTGTGGTGTATATCTCTCATTGTTTATACACTGTGTGGTGTATATCTCATTGTTTATACACTGTGTGGTGTATATCTCTCATTGTTTATACACTGTGTGGTGTATATCTCTCATTGTTTATACACTGTGTGGTGTATATCTCATTGTTTATACACTGTGTGGTGTATATCTCTCATTGTTTATACACTGTGTGGTGTATATCTCTCATTGTTTATACACTGTGTGGTGTATATCTCTCATTGTTTATACACTGTGGGGTGTATATCTCTCATTGTTTATACACTGTGTGGTGTATATCTCATTGTTTATACACTGTGTGGTGTATATCTCATTGTTTATACACTGTGTGGTGTATATCTCTCATTGTTTATACACTGTGTGGTGTATATCTCATTGTTTATACACTGTGTGGTGTATATCTTTCATTGTTTATACACTGTGTGGTGTATATCTCTCATTGTTTATACACTGTGTGGTGTATATCTCTCATTGTTTATACACTGTGTGGTGTATATCTCTCATTGTTTATACACTGTGTGGTGTATATCTCTCAGCATTTATACCACTGTGTGGTGTATATCTCTCAGCATTTATACACTGTGTGGTGTATATCTCTCAGCATTTATACACTGTGTGGTGTATATCTCTCAGCATTTATACACTGTGTGGTGAAAATCTCTCATTGTTTATACACTGGTGTATATCTCTCATTGTTTATACGCTGTGGTGTATATCTCTCAGTGTTTATACACTGAGTGATGTATATCTCTCAGTGTTTATACACTGTGTGGTATATATCTCTCAGTGTTTATACACTGAGATTGTAATGCCTATTTTAGACATTAAAGTATTTCTGGTGTACAGGTGAAATACAGCCTTAATGATCATAATTCAGTCGACAGAATTTAAACCTAACTAATCATCCAAGTGCTATTTAATTTAGTAGTGGTTAGCACAGTGGGGCGTATTTTACCCAGGGATAAAATTTACATAAGTGAGCAGCCACGAGACGCACAAGAAAAAAACTTTGTTTTTTCCATTTTTATTTTTATATACTTTAATTTACATGTAGATTTTAATTTACAGTAGACCCCCATACCGCGGATACCCGAAAACGCTGATAGTGGTAAACCCTATGTATATGATTTTTCGTTTACAGACATACCTATGATAAATTACGCACATAAGTCCAGAATTAACACTCACTGATGGAAATCCCTTTACAGCTTCTCTTAGGCTTTGAAGAACTGCCAGCATCACTAATTTTGCACTTTATGGTTATTATTTAGCAAAATTAAGGGTTGTTTTTGGGCCACGGTAAACAGCTGATAACTGAAACAGCGGAAATCGGTCCCGCGGATACTGCGGTCCTACTGTACAATCAATTTATATTTTATTTATATTTATTTTATTATAATACTCACTTGTATTCCTCTATCTCCTCGTTACACAGCTACCTATAGCTTGATCTCCATTACTCACCATCACTCGAGGTTCATATGATCATCAAGGATCAACTTGATCCACAAATAACCCACACATAGAAGAGAGGAGCTTACGACGACGTTTCGGTCCGACTTGGACCATTTACAAAGTCACACTAACAAAAAGGAGAGAAGGAGGGAGTATATATAGGCCAGCAGACAGGGACGGGACAAGAGAGGTAGTAGAAAAGGGGAAGAGGGAGAAGGGAAAAAAAGAATCAGGTTTTCCCTTCTCCCTCTTCCCTTTTCCCCTTTCCTCTTTCTCCTTTGGGTTTTCTTTCTTTTGCCTTGGGTATTTGTTCTTTATTATTTCCTCCTCTGTGTTCTTGCTCCTACCCTCTGTGGGCCCCTAGCTCCCTTGTGGGCCCCTAGCTCCCTTGTGGGCCCCTAGCTCCCTTGTGGGCCCCTAGCTCCCTTGTGGGCCCCTAGCTCCCTTGTGGGCCCCTAGCTCCTTGTGGGCCCCTAGCTCCCTGTGGCCCCTAGCTCCCTTGTGGGCCCTAGCTCCCTGTGGGCCCCTAGTTCCCTTGTGGGCCCCTAGCTCCCTTGTGGGCCCCTAGCTCCTTTGTGGGCCCCTAGCTCCCTTGTGACCCCCTAGCTCCCTTGTGGGCCCCTAGCTCCCTTGTGGGCCCCTAGCTCCCTTGTGGGCCCCTAGCTCCCTTGTGGGCCCCTAGCTCCCTTGTGGGCCCCTAGCTCCCTTGTGGGCCCCTAGCTCCCTTGTGGGCCCCTAGCTCCCTTGTGGGCCCCTAGCTCCCTTGTGGGCCCCTAGCTCCCTTGCAGTGCTCCCTTTCTTAGTATTTGACTGACTCCACTACTACTACCACTACATCTCTTCCCCCTTTCCTACTACCTCTCTTGTCCCGTCTCTGTCTGCTGGCCTATATGTACTCTCTCCTTCTCTCCATTTTGTTAGTGTGACTTTGTAAATGGTCCAAGTCGGACCGAAACGTCGTGGTGAGCTCCTCTCTTCTATTTGCGGGTTATTTGTGTATTGTTCCATTCATGGTATTGTGAATTTTTTGTTATCAACTTTATCTCTACAGAGTATGGCTTATAATTGGTTCCGGAAAAGGTGATGTTATTGACATGGTTTGCAGAAAGCCACTGGTTATTTTGGGCAGCCTTATACTAAACTTATAACTACCTATAACTACAACTATCATGTTTTTCTAGAACAGTTTGCTGGAAGTTATGATAAGATAATTCACTATAATGTTTGTGGAGGTTATTACGAATGTTGGTCAAATACAAATGCAGATACTAATCTACATTTTAGTATTATCGCACAGGACATACAATAAACCGAAAGCACAAAGAATGCATAGCATCTCAGGCAAATCTTAGCAAGTACTATACAGTCATGCGCTGCATAACGACGTTTCATAAGAACATAAGAACATAAGAAGAGAGGTATTTTGGGGTGAAGAAGAGAGGTATCAATATGACAGTTTTCTTAACACTATACAGGCTGCCCAAAGAACATTTATCCCGTATAAAGAAATTAGATCAAGTAGAAATGACCCAAAATGGATGAATAATAGGCTCAAATATCTTTTAGGGCAGAAGAAAGGAATTTATAGGCGCATAAAGAGGTGAGGTCATCTTATAAATCAGTATACTGACATTAAGAGGGACTTTAAAAAAGGGAATAAGAAAATCTAAACGGGACTATGAAATTAAAGTTGCTAGGGATTCAAAAACTAACCCAAAAGTTTTTCCAGGTTTATAGAACAAAAGTTAGGGATAAGATAGGTCCCCTTAAAAATAACTTTGGGCATCTTACTGACAAGGAGAATGATATGTGCTCTATTTTTAATAATTATTTTCTCTCAGTTTTCACACAGGAAGACATTAATAATATCCCAGTAATTAATTTTTACAGAGGCCCAGAAGAAGATAAATTATGTAATATCACAGTCACTAGCGAAATGATTATGAAACAGCTGGACCGACTGAAACAAAATAAATCGCCGGGTCCTGATGAGCTTTTGCAAGGGTTCTTAAGGAATGCAAATGGAACTCTGTGAACCAATATCTAACATTTTTAATTTATCTCTTCAAACAGGTGTAGTGTCTGATATGTGGAAGATGGCTAATGTAATTCCTATTTTTAAAGCAGGGGACAAGTCACTACCGTCAAACTACCGCCCAATAAGCCTGACCTCAATTGTAGGCAAATTACTAGAGTCAATTATAGCTGATATTATTAGAAGCCATCTAGATAACCATAATTTGATTAATGATACCCAGCATGGATTCACGAGGGGCCGTTCCTGCCTATCTAATTTATTAACCTTCTTCAGTAAAGCTTTTGAGGCTGTTGATCACGATAAAGAATTCGATATTGTTTATTTAGACTTTAGTAAGGCTTTTGATAGAGTACCGCACCAGAGACTGTTAAAGAAAGTGGCAGCTCATGGCATTGGGGAAAAGTGCTGTCATGGATCGAGTCATGGCTCACCAATAGGAAGCAGAGAGTGTGCATAAATGGGGTTAAATCCGAATGGGGACTTGTAACAAGTGGTGTTCCACAGGGATCAGTCTTAGGCCCATTGTTATTTATAATATATATCAATGACCTTGATGAGGGAATTACTAGTGATATGAAAAATTCGCCGACGACACGAAGATAGGTAGGATAATTGATTCAAACATAGATGTCATAGAACTTCAGGAAGATTTAGACAAACTTAATTCGTGGTCAGAAAAGTGGCAGATGCAGTTCAATGTAGATAAATGCAAGGTTCTGAAGCTCGGAGTGTCCATAACCCAAGCACTTATAAGTTAAATAACGTAGAACTTAGCCATACAGATTGCGAGAAGGACTTAAGGGTGATGGTAAGCAGCCACCTTAAACCAAGACAGCAATGCCTAAGCGTACGTAATAAGGCAAATAGATTACTGGGATTTATATCAAGAAGTGTTAGCAACAGAAGTCCAGAGGTTATATTACAGCTTTATACATCATTAGTAAGGCCTCACCTAGATTACGCAGCTCAGTTCTGGTCTCCATATTACAGAATGGACATAAATTCGTTGAAAACATTCAGCGTAGAATGACTAAATTAATACATAGCATTAGAAATCTTCCTTACGAAGAAAGATTGAAGACCCTAAAATTACATTCACTTGTAAGACGTAGAATGAGGGAGACATGATCGAGGTATACAAGTGGAAAATGGGTATTAACAAAGGGGATATAAATAAGGTCTTGAGGATATCTCTCCAAGAGAGAACCCGCAATAATGGATTCAAGTTAGATAAGTTTAGATTTAGAAAGGATATAGGAAAGTATTGGTTTGGAAATAGGGTAGTTGATGAGTGGAACAGTCTGCCTAGTAGGGTTATTGAAGCTAGGACCTTGGGTAGTTTCAAATTTAGGTTGGATAAATTCATGAGTGAGAGGGGTTGGATTTGAGTGGGACTCGCGCATGAGTGGGTAGAATTGTCAAAGCTTATTTCTTGGGTAGCTTTGAAAATTGGGTTGAGCAAATATTCTGTTAGTGGGATGGATTGTGAAGGACCTGCCTAGTATGGGCCAACAGGCCTGCTGCAGTGTTCCTCCTTTCTTATGTTCTTCTTATGTTCTTATAAATGATTCGTTAACATATGAACGAGACTTGTGCAGCACTTGGGTAATGTTTATTATGGAAACGTTTCGCCAACCAATGGCTTCCTCAGTCCAGTACAGAGAAGAATGGTTGAAGATCGGAAAGGACTTGAGGTAATCAGTCCCTCAGCCATGAGTCGATGTGATCAGTCCATTAAGATTTATGGACTGATAACATTGACTCCAGGCTGAGGGACTGATTACCTCAAACTGCTCTGTTCTTCAGCCACTCTTCTCTGTATTGTATATTGTATATTCTCTGTATCGGTATATTGTTCTCGAGATCACATGGTAAGGAGGCGCTGTTTAACAGTTGCTTAGAAGTGGCTGCTAGAATGCGAACCTTTAATGGCTTCAGACAAGGAGTTCCAGATTTTAGGGCCTTTTATGCGCATAGAATTTTTAATCAGGTTGAGTCTGACTCGGGGGATATCAAAGACATTTTTGTTTTATTTTATGTCTATGAGTTCTAATGCGGTTATTAAGGAAGAGTTCCAGAGAAGGGATTATATTAGAATTAATTTTATTGTATGTATATAATATGCGCAGCAGTATGAGTGAATATTATGTATACCGAGTAAGTGTAAACTTCTGAAGAGTGGGGCAGTGTGGGGGCTCTCACTAGATTGGGTAATCGCGCTTACAGTCGCTTATTACTCAGTTATTATTGGTTTTAGGTGATTTGCTGTTGTTGATCCCCTGGCTCAAATATCATAGGTGAGGTAGAAATAGATTAGAGATTAGTGCAATGTCAGTAGTGCTGTTTAAGGTAAATAGTAACAAATCTCAGAGAGGACACCTACTGATCTGCAGACCTTTGTTTTGTGCTGGGTGTGGGGACTGAATTTCAAGTTGCTGTCACGATACAAAGCTTAGAATTTTTCCACGGTTTGTCTGGCAATGAGAGAACTGTTAATCATAATTATTAGCTGGACATTTGCAGCTCTGTCCCCAAACATCACATAGAATGTCTTGTTAATATTATGAGTTTATTGGTAGTCATTAACGTAGATATCTTTATGAGCTAATTATTAGTAGTATTATTGAGAGAATTTGGATTTGAGTCGGAGATGACAAAAGTTTATAAGACAAATGTGCAGCAGTTACGTATCTTTATCCCGAAACGTTTCGCCTACACGGTAGGCTTTTTCAGTCGAGTACAGAGGAGTCTGCAGAAGCAGTAGAGATGTGAAGACGATGTAATAATCTGTCCATCAGCCTTGAAGACGTAGTTTTGAGGTGGTCAGTCCCTCAGCCTGGAGAAGAGTTTTGCTCCATAGTCTGGAACGAAACGTTTCTCAATAAAGATACCTAACTGCTGCACATGTGTCACTATACCTAACTGCTGCACATGTGTGTCACTTACCAACACGTCGGTACTGCATACCATTTTCATGACAAAAGTTGTGTCATTTGCGAAGAGATGCAATTGAAAGATCATTGATGTATACGACGAAAAGCAGAGGCCGGAGAGCACCGCCCTGAGGCACTCCTGTGTTGACGAGATTATGACACTGAAGAAGATGTTGTTAACCAACCATCATCTTCCTTAATGACTCCATCAACACCTCCAGTGCTCTCAGATAATGCTAATTACATATGTAATTATCTTCACGGTGAGGCGCTAAACCCAGAAGGTTCATACAGCGCTCTACACCTGGCAGAAACAAAACAAATAAAAGCATTGATCATAAACAAAGTAGTGAGGATAAACAAAAACATTGTTTAGAAACAAAGACAGTGGTCGTAAACAATAGAATTGGTAGTAAAAACAATTGTTCATAACAAAAGTACTAATCATGAACAAAAGTACTGATCATGAACAAAAGTACTGATCATAAACAAAGTAATGATCATGAACAAAAGTGCTGATCATAAACAAAGTAATGATCATGAACAAAAGTACTGATCATAAACAAAAGTACTGATCATGAACAAAAGTACTGATCATGAACAAGAGTACTGATCATAAACAAAGTAATGATCATGAACAAAAGTACTGATCATAAACAAAAGTACTGATGAACAAAAGTACTGATGATGAACAAAAGTACTGATCATGAACAAAAGTACTGATCATAAACAAAGTAATGATCATGAACAAAAGTGCTGATCATGAACAAAACTACTGATCATGAACAAAAGTACTGATAATGAACAAAAGTACTGATTATGAACAAAAGTACTGATAATGAACAAAAGTACTGATCATGAACAAAAGTACTGATCATGAACAAGAGTACTGATCATAAACAAAAGTACTGATCATGAACAAAAGTACTGATCATAAACAAAAGTACTGACCATAAACAAAAGTACTGATCATGAGCAAAAGTACTGATCATAAATAAAAAGCACTGATCATAAATAAAAAGTACTGATCATAAATAAAAAGTACTGATCATAAATAAAAAGTACTGATCATAAATAAAAAGTACTGATCATAAATAAAAAGTACTGATCATAAATAAAAAGCACTGATCATAAATAAAAAGTACTGATCATAAATAAAAAGTACTGATCATAAATAAAAAGCACTGATCATAAATAAAAAGTACTGATCATAAATAAAAAGTACTGATCATAAATAAAAAGCACTGATCATAAATAAAAAGTACTGATCATAAATAAAAGTACTGATCATAAATAAAAAGTACTGATCATAAATAAAAAGTACTGATCATAAATAAAAAGCACTGATCATAAATAAAAAGCACTGATCATAAATAAAAAGCAGTGATCATGAACAAAAGCACTGATCATAAACAAAAAGCAGTGATCATGAACAAAAGTACTGATCATTACAAAAGCAATGATCATAAACAAAAGTACTGATCATAAACAAAAGTACTGATCATGAGCAAAAGTACTGATCATAAACAAAAAGTACTGATCATAAATAAAAAGCAGTGATCATGAACAAAAGTACTGATCATAAATAAAAAGCAGTGATCATGAACAAAAGTACTGATCATAAACAAAAGCACTGATCATAAACAAAAACACTGATCGTAAACAAAAGTACTGATCATTAACAAAAGCACTGATCATAAACAAAAGTATTAATCATAAACAAAAGTAGTGATCATTAACAAAAGTACTGATTATAAACAAAAGCACTGATCATTAACAAAAGCACTGATCATAAACAAAAGTACTGATCATAAACAAAAGCACTGATCATAAACAAAAGTACTGATCATAAACAAAAGCACTGATCGTTAACAAAAACACTGATCATAAACAAAAGTACTGATCATTACCAAAAGCACTGATCATAAACAAAAGTACTGATCATAAACAAAAGCACTGCTCATTAACAAAAGCACTGATCATAAACAAATGTACTGATTATAAACAAAAGCACTGATCGTTAACAAAAGCACTGATCATAAACAAAAGTACTGATCATAAACAAAAGCACTGATCGTAAACAAAAGTACCGATCATTAACAAAAGCACTGATCATAAACAAAAGTACTGATCATAAACAAAAGCACTGATCATAAACAAAAGTACTGATCATAAACAAAAGCACTGATCATAAACAAAAAGCACTGATCAAAAACAAAAAGCACTGATCATAAACAAAAGTACTGATCATAAACAAAAGCACTGCTCATTAACAAAAACACTGATCGTTAACAAAAGCACTGATCATAAACAAAAGTACTGATCATAAACAAAAGCACTGATCATAAACAAAAGCACTGATCATTAACAAAAACACTGATCGTAAACAAAAGTACTGATCATTAACAAAAGCACTGATCATAAACAAAAGTACTGATCATAAACAAAAGCACTGATCATAAGCAAAAGTACTGATCATAAACAAAAGCACTGATCATTAACAAAAGCACTGATCATAAACAAAAGCACTGATCATAAACAAAAACACTGATCGTAAACAAAAGTACTGATCATTAACAAAAGCACTGATCATAAACAAAAGTACTGATCATAAACAAAAGTACTGATCTTAAACAAAAAGCACTGATCATAAACAAAAGCACTGATCATAAACAAAAGCACTGATCATAAACAAAAACACTGATCATAAATAAAAGCACTGATCATGAACAAAAGCACTGATCATAAATAAAAGTACGGATCATAAACAAAAGTACTGATCATAAACAAAAACACTGATCATAAATAAAAGCACTGATCATAAACAAAAGTACTGATCATAAACAAAAACACTGATCATAAATAAAAGCACTGATCATTAACAAAAGCACTGATCATAAACAAAAACACTGATCATAAACAAAAGGACTGATACACTTCTCATCACCAGTGTGAGGGATACACTTCTCATCACCAGTGTGAGGGATACACTTCTCATCACCAGTGTGAGGGATACACTTCTCATCACCAGTGTGAGGGATACACTTCTCATCAACAGTGTAAGGGATACACTTCTCATCAACAGTGTAAGGGATTCACTTCTCATCAATAGTGTAAGGGATACACTTCTCCTCAACAGTGTGAGGGATACACTTCTCATCAACAGTGTAAGGGATACACTTCTCATCAACAGTGTAAGGGATTCACTTCTCATCAATAGTGTAAGGGATACACTTCTCCTCAACAGTGTGAGGGATACACTTCTCATCAACAGTGTAAGGGATACACTTCTCATCACCAGTGTGAGGGATACACTTCTCATCAACAGTGTAAGGGATACACTTCTCATCACAATTGTGAGGGATACACTTCTCATCAACAGTGTGAGGGATACACTTCTCATCACCAGTGTGAGGGATACACTTCTCATCAACAGTGTGAGGGATACACTTCTCATCAACAGTGTAAGGGATACACTTCTCATCACAAGTGTGAGGGATACACTTCTCTTCAACAGTGTGAGGGATACACTTCTCATCACCAGTGTAAGGGATACACTTCTCATTACCAGTGTGAGGGATACACTTCTCATCAACAGTGTAAGGGATACACTTCTCATCAACAGTGTGAGGGATACACTTCTCATCACCAGTGTGAGGGATACACTTCTCATCAACAGTGTGAGGGATACACTTCTCATCAACAGTGTAAGGGATACACTTCTCATCACAAGTGCGAGGGATACACTTCTCATCAACAGTGTGAGGGATACACTTCTCATCAACAGTGTAAGGGATACACTTCTCATCACCAGTGTGAGGGATACACTTCTCATCAACAGTGTGAGGGATACACTTCTCATCACCAGTGTGAGGGATACACTTCTCATCAACAGTGTAAGGGATACACTTCTCATCACAAGTGTGAGGGATACACTTCTCATCAACAGTGTAAGGGATACACTTCTAATCAACAGTGTAAGGGATTCACTTCTCTCAACAGTGTAAGGGATACACTTCTCCTCAACAGTGTGAGGGATACACTTCTCATCAATAGTGTAAGGGATACACTTCTCATCACAATTGTGAGGGATACACTTCTCATCAACAGTGTGAGGGATACACTTCTCATCACCAGTGTGAGGGATACACTTCTCATCAACAGTGTGAGGGATACACTTCTCATCAACAGTGTAAGGGATACACTTCTCATCACAAGTGTGAGGGATACACTTCTCATCAACAGTGTGAGGGATACACTTCTCATCACCAGTGTAAGGGTTACACTTCTCATTACCAGTGTGAGGGATACACTTCTCATCAACAGTGTGAGGGATACACTTCTCATCACCAGTGTGAGGGATACACTTCTCATCAACAGTGTAAGGGATACACTTCTCATCAACAGTGTGACGGATACACTTCTCATCAACAGTGTAAGGGATACACTTCTCATCACCAGTGTGAGGGATACACTTCTCATCAACAGTGTGAGGGATACACTTCTCATCACCAGTGTGAGGGATATACTTCTCATCAACAGTGTGAGAGATACACTTCTCATCACCAGTGTGAGGGATACACTTCTCATCAACAGTGTGAGGGATACACTTCTCATCAACAGTGTAAGGGATACACTTCTCATCACAAGTGTGAGGGATACACTTCTCATCAACAGTGTGAGGGATACACTTCTCATCAACAGTGTAAGGGATACACTTCTCATCACCAGTGTGAGGGATACACTTCTCATCAACAGTGTGAGGGATACACTTCTCATCACCAGTGTGAGGGATACACTTCTCATCAACAGTGTGAGGGATACACTTCTCATCAACAGTGTAAGGGATACACTTCTCATCACAAGTGTGAGGGATACACTTCTCATCAACAGTGTGAGGGATACACTTCTCATCAACAGTGTAAGGGATACACTTCTCATCAATAGTGTAAGGGATACACTTCTCATCACCAGTGTGAGGGATACACTTCTCATCTACAGTGTAAGGGATACACTTCTCATCACAAGTGTGAGGGATACACTTCTCATCAACAGTGTAAGGGATACACTTCTCATCACAAGTGTGAGGGATACACTTCTCATCACAAGTGTGAGGGATACACTTCTCATAACAATTGTGAGGAACAGAAAGGGGAGAGTACAATAAGCTTTTCTTATTTTACCAAGCTAACATTTCCACATTTTTGAAAAGTATACTCCGAAATTTGTTTATTTCTCTTTATGTGTACACCGAGAGAGGTACAATGTCTCTGTGTGTATGTACACCCAGAAAGCTGCCACTTTATATACACTAAGACTGACTTAAGGCATTATGCTTGTCTGATTGTGTACATTTGACACGCACTTCTAACACGACCCTCGTTTAGTTGTTAAGGTTTAAGTGGAATAAAGCAAGCAACATATGCATGGGTGTCTTGTAGGTCGAGGCAGGGGACGCAAGGGACGCAAGAGGAGGGCCAAGAACGGCTGCAAGAAGAAACCTCTGATAGTAGACTTCAAGGACATTGGCTGGGATACCTGGATCATCGCTCCGACGTCCTATGAGGTAAGGCTAAAATAACTTTCCATTACCGTCTAACTTATGACACTGGGCCAAGCTCATTGCAGTGTAGACGGCAAATTGGTAATTCTTATTCCTAACTCAACATAGTTCCCGTCATTATTACCTAGGAAGGTAGCAACAAGGACAGATGCATCAGTCTACATATACTCCAGTTAAACATTTTGTATACATACGCTCTGTGATACCGTCCACAGGATGGATATGGTGTGCACAATAAACTAACAGCTTCCACAACAAGATCTCTCTCACTGTGTCTCTTTTAAACAGGGTTTGATAGGGTTGGGTTAAGGATCCCTAACTTTATTGACAAGATAAGGATTCCAAACTTTATTGACAAGCTAAGAGCTCTTACCTACATCAGCTGTGGCCAGTATTTTCATTTGATCAACTGACTTTATCTCGTTGATATCATTATGCTGTACGAACGTGTTCCAAATTTGGTCATCCTTGGGATAAATGATCTCAGATGAAGAGATGTTGTGGAGAAGGGTACAGCCAGAGTGAAGTTGCTGCTTTCTGCCCGTCTTGTCGTATAGAAGCTTACTTTTCCCTGCCCTCAATGTGGAGCCAAGTGTGGTACTTTGACAATGTTGGCCATGTACATAACAGTAAGGCCCTCCAGTGTTGAAGGCTTTGCTGAAATGACAGATCTATCCAGGATGTGTCCAGGCGAGAGATGAGGCATCTTACTCTGTTCTCTACTCTGTCAGGAAGTCGCAGATGAGATGGGGGGCATTCAAAAAAAAGGAAAGTGGAGCATACTCAAGGTGTGAGCGTACTTGTGCCTCATACAGAATCTCGCAACCCCTACTGACGAGCAAATGCGAGATACGTCGAAGTGCTGTAAGCTTCCTGGCTGCCTTGTTTGCAAGATTTACATCGTGATACTTCATGGTCAGTTTGGAGTCAAATTTCACCCCAAGGATATCATCTTCCCCAAGTACCAACACTCTCCCATTCATACTTACTACTGCTCCGGCATTACCATCATGGTGCCTAGAGACCATCATCATTTGTGTTTTCTCAGGTGCAAATCTTACCTGCCATCCGTTTCCCCAAGCTGATATAGCTCTTAGCTGGTTATTGTAGCTAAGAACAGCTAGCATTTCTTCTCTTCGATAAGTAAATGTCAGAGTACAGTCGTCTGTATATGCATGGGATTCTGGGATGAGATGAAAAGGTCATTGAAGTAGACATTCCATAACAATAGCCCAAGCACACTTCCCTGTGGAACACTTGCCCCAATAGGATGTCTTGCTGATTCTGTTCCATTCAGAACTACCCTTAGAGATCTACTATGAAGGTAATCACTGAGGTGACATAGTGTAGAGCCTGCAATTCCCAGTGCTTGCAGTTTTGCCAAGAGGCCCTGGTGCTACACTCAGTCGAAAACACAAGCAATGTCCAGTGCTACCACACAGTTGACTTTGAATTCATCCAGTGACTGGTGTCATTTAGTGGAGAGGTTTAACAACAGATCAGCAGCAGAGTGACCTTTCCTGAAGCCATATTGACGGTCACAAAGTAGTGAGTGATAGTCAAAAAATTCTGTCATTTGTCTTGAGATTATTGTCTCTAGGATCTTGCCAGTGATTGACAGGAGTGACACTGGTCTGTAGTTGCCGATTTCTGCTCTGCTCTTCTTTTTGTAAACAGCGACTACATTTGCCTCTTTCCACAGAGAAGGTCATTTACACTGTACTAGGCAGTGCTGAAAGATGCGAGTTAGAGGTGCTGCTAGCTGGTCTGCACATCTCAGCAATCTTGGGTTCAACTTGTCTGGGCCTACAGCCTTTTCTTGGTCAAGCTATTTAAGAAGAAGATGCACCTCCTCCTGCCTTATTGTCAACACTGACAGTTCTGACACAGTTCTTGCAGCTAGCCAAAGAGGGTCCCTTGCTGGATCAGGAACCTGCATTTTGGTAGCAAAGTGTTCGGCAAAGAGGTCCGCTTTCTCTTGACTCTTTTTGTAATAGGTTATAAGTTATATATAATTTACTTTAAAATATAGACATATTTTTATATAAGTGAGTTTTTGTCCTTCCTTCCTAAATTAATATTGTTTAACATATAATTGTATGCTGGCCCGAGAGTTGCTGTGTTTTTTCAATGTAATTTAAATGCCCCTAGACAGCAGATTGAGCAGCCATTTAGAAGCCAGGACCTTTTTATTTAAGTTACAACTTCGATATCGTAACTTAAATAAAAAATATGTCTATACGTATATTAAAGTAAAATATATACAACTTATAACCTACTACAAAAACCACCACACTCTAGTTTACATTAACTCACTAGCACACTGCTACTAGCACACTGTTACTAGCACACTGCTACTAGCACACTGCTACTAGCACACTGCTACTAGCACACTGCTACTAGCACACTGCTACTAGCACACTGCTACTAGCACACTGCTACTGTACACTGCTACTGTACACTGCTACTAGCACACTGCTACTAGTACACTGCTACTAGCACACTGCTACTAGCACACTGCTACTAGCACACTGCTACTAGCACACTGCTACTAGCACACTGCTACTAGCACACTGCTACTAGCACACTGCTACTAGCACACTGCTACTAGCACACTGCTACTAGCACACTGCTACTAGCACACTGCTACTATTGAGTTAAATAAAATGATATCAACAGGGAGGCTCCATGACATAAACCCCCCACTTCACTTCTGCCTGGTACACTAGTTACCACCAGCCAAAACACCAATGGTATACACTAAAAAAAAAACTTAACAAAATTACCTACTTACACTACTACCCAAACATGATGACTTCACCCCGTCACCACCCGTCACCACCCGTCACCACCCGTCACCACCCGTCACCACCCGTCTGGTACTAAACACCTCATCTGCTCCTGTCTTGGCCACTCTTTGACAGGAATAAAACGCGTCTCGTTCCAGTACAAACTCGGAACTATGACATTGTATGGAGCGTTTTTTATCAAATATTTTATTGCGTAACACTGTGGAGACGTTTCGCCCACCAGCGGCTCTATCAACCCAATACTGAAAATAAAATTAGAATAAACGTTTTTCGTTGTTTATCCTCTGTATATGACTGATAAAACACTTATGGAACACTCTCTCTCTCTCTCCCTACAGGCCAACCAGTGTAGTGGTAAGTGTTTCTACCCACTAGCGTCCCACCTGAGCCCCACCAAGCATGCCGTCATTCAGAACCTGGTACACTCCGTTCATCCAGACCGCACCTCCCGGGCCTGCTGCGTGCCCACCCGTCTGGGATCCATTTCCCTCCTGTACGTGGAGAACGGTGTCACGACCATCAAGTACGACTACGGCGACATGGTAGTGGAAGAGTGCGGCTGTAGATAGTTGGCGGTGACAGAGTGGAGGAACCAGTACCCCAGGTGGTGACAGAGTGGAGGAACCAGTGCCCCAGGTGGTGACAGAGTGGAGGAACCAGTACCCCAGGTGGTGATGAGTGGTGATATTGTTGAACGAAAACCAATATAGCTGCAAGTGACCAGGAACCATAGTGATGTTGATAAGTTAGACATAATCACAATGATGTTACAAAGAAGTCAGGAACAAGTAACAACAACAACCTTGATCATTAGTGAGGCAGGAGACATTAAGGAACCATTGTTGTGCTAATTAAAACTGTCATTAAAGGACATAACACTATTGTGTTGCTAACAACGTCAATTTAGATTATGTAATGAGCAAAATTTAGTGTGTCGACAGTATGTGAATCATGAAGCCTTGTGGTTGTGGCGTCTATCAAGGTTGTGGTGCTGACGTGTCAAGGTTGTGGTGCTGACGTGTCAAGGTTGTGGTGCTGACGTGTCAAGGTTGTGGTGCTGACGTGTGTCAAGGTTGTGGTGCTGACGTGTGTCAAGGTTGTGGTGCTGACGTGTGTCAAGGAGACTTAGTGGTGCTGAAGTACGTGAAGGAGCCTTGTGGTGCTGCCATGTGTCAAAGAGTCTTAAGGTGCTGAAGCATGTCAAGGAAATTTAATGGTGCTGACATGTATCAAGGAGTCTTGTGGTGCTGACATGTGTCAGAGTTAATGGTGCTGACATGTGTCAGACTTAATGGTGCTGACATGTGTCAGACTTAATGGTGCTGACATGTGTCAGACTTAATGGTGCTGACGTGTGTCAGACTTAATGGTGCTGACGTGTGTCAGACTTAATGGTGCTGACGTGTGTCACTTAATGGTGCTGACGTGTGCCAGACTTAATGGTGCTGACGTGTGTCAGACTTAATGGTGCTGACGTGTGTCAATGAGACAAAATGGTGCTGACATGTGTCAGGGAGACTTAATGGTGCTGATAATGGAGTCAGTAAGACACAAACATCAAGTGTATAACTACACTGCTCACGCAAAAAAAAATATTTGCAGGAATACGAATTGCATTGCCAGTAAGACGTCTATGTTACAACATATATTGTTAAATTTTATATTTTAGGGCGGAAAAAGTGCCTTAGTATAACTTACAGAATCACTTATGTACTCTTGGAAATGTATATGTATGAATGTATATAAGGAATTACGTGAAATCCTTAGTAAATAAGAGTAACCTAACCTATCCAAAACCTAACCTAACCTAACGTAAGCTAACGTAACTTAAAAAATAATAAGACAAATACACAAAAGACCCACACGTAGGAGACAGAAACTTATGGACTATTAACTAGTCACATAGAAGCGCGAAGACATGATAATATATTCACCAGGAGCGAAGTTGTGACACGGGTCTTTGCCACATGATGAGGTGTCACTGTTCCCGGAGTGTCGGTGTTTACAGCACTATGTTGCGGCAGCCCTATCAGAAGGGCACGGTGACTCTTCCTCAGCACAAGTGGTGTAGTAGTTAGCTACAATCGTAGACGCCCTGCAGCTGGGACACAGCACGTCTTGAGTTCCAGTGGTGTCTTGGATCCGGTGTGTACGATGGTGTCAGTCATCTACAACTCAAAAGACTCGTCTGCTACTTTTGCTTCCTTTCCTTGAAGTGCATGTAAATAGCTCGGCGACAGGCTTTTGTTTTCCCGTTTATCGCAAGCCAATGTACAGTAGCATGTACAGTAGCATGCACATTCACTAATTTCCCTAACATGTTTCCTCTGTCGAGAAAAGTGTTCTTATTTCTCTCTTTCGCATTTGTGACCTTCAGTTTCTTGATTCATAAATTTCCAATCTTCTCAGATTGTTCTCTCGCCTTGGCTAATTCTCTTCTACTGTGAAATCTTTTGTTTACCTTCAATATATTACCAGACTCCTAAATCTTAACAACACCCTCCGTTCCTTAGACATCAAACTTACTTTTCGCCAAACTAACATCATCCATAGTAATCTGGTTCGTTCCTCCCTGCCACGGATTTTTCGTGATTCTACTCCATTTCCTGCTCCTCTTGTACTCTCCAGTACTTTGGAGACAGACAGACTTAAGGAGCTCAAAACAAGTGTTAGCATTGTATACTTTACTACAACAATGCCCTCTTCTGTCATGTTAGAGATCACAGTCATCCTATTAACTGGTCCTCTGATAAGGCTGTCTACCCTAGTCTTCATAGTCGCCGTCTTGTTGAAGTATCACTTAAACACAACTTTCCTAATATGTATCTTAGTTGTGGCTTTGTCTCTGTCGATGCCTTCCTTTCTCATTACATTGTCAAATTCTCTAAACTTCAGAACACTCTTGACATGACCTGATCTTTATCTCCTCCTCTCTTTACCTCTTCACCTTTCCTATATTTTCATTATTTTTCCTATCTTCTGCCTAGGTGGGTTCTATCCTATGGGTTTTTTTTGTCTCACAGGGGATTTTGTCCTGCCCCCATGGAACATAAGCTCTCCTGCAGTGCTCCTCTGTTCTCTTGTTCCTTACACTACTTCCACTATTACTGCTAATGCTACTATTTCTTTACAAATTCTCCACTCTGCCCCTTTTTTTACTACCACTACTACTACTACTACTTCTTTCCACCGCTACTATTGCTGCACGCTGCTGCTACTACTAACTATACTATTAACATTCCCTCCTCCCGTTCAACCACCCGTCCTCCGTCCCATTGTATATTCTGGCTCCTTTCTCTGTGACTAATGTATACCACATTCTCGGGTCCTTGTCCATACTTCACTGCATTACACTGCAGCCTATATCTACTTGGACAAGTGGTATACAGTCTGCTCTTTGTATCTTTCTCCCTCTCGGCCATTGTCCATTCTTGATGTGGCATTTCTGATTTCTTCCCTACCTCCTCCTCTCCTCTTAGGAGATTTTAATACTCAACATTTCCTCCATGTTTTAAATACGGGTACTCCCACTCATTTTGACTCTCGTGCTCAAACTCGCTCTTGCATCGATCTCTTAATTTGTTCCTTTTCAACTGCACTCAGCTTATATGGTCTGTACTCTTTGATTAACATGACAGCCATCATTTTCCCATCCTATTTACTCCTCATTCGTATTCTCGAACTTCTCACGGCCCACGTTGGCTGTCTGAACGGGCGAATTGGACCATTTACTCACGTCAAACTGTTTTTAGTGATGAACTTTTTTCTTTGTTCTCAACGGCTGAGCTATTACAATTACTTTTGTCATCGATTTTACCCGCAGCCTCGAACACAATCCCCCAAACTTCAGGTAGGTACCGTCAGAAATGCGTGACTTGGTGGTCTCCTGCTTGTGCTCGTGCAGTGCATTTCGAGACGTGCTGCATGGAGCCCATACCAAGACCCGGGCCGGATGTACAGGCGAACCTACAACAACAACGTTACAATAGAACCGCAGAGTGAATCTTTGACTTTAAGCGGGCGAGAGCGGTTGCCCGACGTGCCATTCCGAGAAGCTAAACGCACTTGTTGGCTTCCTCTATGAGTGCAGTCTGGAAAAAAAGGACGGAACTTGAGCGGTAACTACTCTCCAGACCCGGCTCCAGTTCTTAGGGTTGCCGGCGTCAACACTGCACACCCTCTTGAAGTTGCCACGGAAATTAAAAATCATCTTGTCCGTATCTCTCAGGGGCTCCATCTATGCCCCTTGTTTCTTTCCTCCAAGTCTGCCAGAGAGTTAGAGCCCTTACACTTTTCTTCTAGCAGAGAAGAGTCTTATAATATGCCTTTTCCACTACTAAAACTAGAATCAACACTTTCCGCTTGACGATCATCGGCAGTTGGTTCTGATGGCATTTACATCCGTCAGCCCTTGCAGTCCTCTTACGTCTTTTTAACCTAATTTGGTCACAGGGAGTTCTTCCCCAACTGTGGAAATCTGCCATTGTTCAGCCTTTTCGAAAACCAGGTACTTCGGGACATGATACCTCATACTATCGTCTCATTGGTCTTACCAGTGCTGTTTGCAAGGTGATGGAACGTCTGGTAAATAGATGTTTGATGTGGTATTTAGAGACACACAATAGTTTCTCCACTAGTTAATATGGCTTTCGTAAAGGCCGTTCCACTATTGACCCTTAACTCCGCTTAGTTACGTGTGTTCGTAAGGCCTTTGCTACTAACCACTCAGTTATCGCAGTCTTTCTTGATCTTGAAAAGGCATATGACACTACTAGGAAATATAACATTTTAGCCCAAGCTCATTTCTTTGTCCTCCGAGGCAATCTGACATTTTTCCTTAAAAACTTCTTATCTGAAAGACATTTCTGTATTCGGGTTAATAATTTTCTTACCAGGACTTTGTCCAAGCTGAAGGTGTGCTAAGGATTTGTCTAACTTAGCACCACACTTTTTCTCCTTGTTATACATGATCTGGCCTCTGTTCTCCCAACTAATATTTGATCATCACTCTATGTTGATGACTTGCTATAGCTTACGCAGGCGCTGACTGTCGCCTAGTAGCAGCCTCACTCCAGAATGCTGTCAACAGTGTTTCTCATTGGTCCACTACTCATGGGTTTAATTTTTCTAGTGCTAAAACAACAAATTACTTTCACCAGACGTTCAATCGTCTGATACTCCAATGTACCTGTATGGCTCACGTATCCCTGAATGTGATACGGTCAGATTTCTCGACCTTCTGTTTGATCGCCGGTTGTCTTGGAAACCTCACATTACCTCCCTGAAAGCAACCTGCCATAGCCGGCTGAACCTCCTTAAAACCCTCGCTCATCTTTCATGGGGGAGGATCGTCGAGCATCTAACCTTTCTCTTTCTTCTTGGGAGGTTCCGACAGTTCATGTCTGCTCTTCCCCACTGCCATGTGCGAAAGCCCAAATACCTACAGTTGTTTCTCACACCCTTTTTCTCATGCCGTCGCAGTGTACAATGATGGTTCTAAATCCTCTGACGGTGTAAAGTTTGCAGCAGTGTTCCCGCACAGCGTAGTGTGAGGTCATTTATTTGACTCATCTACCATTTTTTCAGTCGAACTTTATGCAATTCTCATAGCGATTACCCATATTGCATCCATGCCTTCCTAATTGTTTGTGGTGGTCTTAGACTCCTTTGGTGATTTGCAGTTTCAGTCTCCTACGTGTGGGTTATTTGTGTATTGTAATCTAACCCAACTTAACCCAGCCTAATTTAACCTAAACTAACTTAGCTTAATGTAACCAAACCAAGTCTATTCTAACCTAGTCTAACCTAACTTAACTTAGACTAATCTAACCTTACTTAAGCTAATTAACAAACATCGAGAAATGGTGTGATCTTAAAGAAACCGTGTTGGTGTAGGAGGATATGGGTTGGCTAATTCCTCCTTAAAATGTATTCAGGTGTTGTTGTTGTTGTTGTCTTCACACAAGAACCATCATTTATCATTTCTATTGAATCTCAGCTTTTTTTTTATTTCCGGTTATAATGGGTAAAACAAAGATTCTCAAAAATCTACATTTTAGTTTATATATTTACTGATTTTCTTAAGGATTTCCTATGGTAACCAAGAGTGACAGAGATTACGCATAATTACTAGGAATTTCACGTATTACCTGGTTTAACTGTAACGTATGTGACTGGTCACCAGTCTGTATACAATGTTTTGTTTTCAAACGCTCTAATTTCTCTCAGTGAATAATGGGCAGTATGTATTTAAGTTTTAGTCGATGTACAGTACATTAAGGAAAATCAAGCTAAGACATTGTTTATCATTAATTTAAGAAATACTAACTAAAAATGAGCACACACACAACTTCACACTCATACATCTCTAAACGCAAATCAATCAAGACTCGTTTTTCACGGAATCTGTAAGAACTCTTTGTGTCTTACTGTGAAGTATACACAAACTCAGAATAACGATGAGGGAAAGACCTTCGTGAGTCCGTGCTCGACCAGAGAGCGCCATATAAGCAGGTATACTGCATATACAGTGGCTAAGTTGGCTTGACTTAACATATATAAATAAACACTTCCATAATCATACAGTCACAGCCTAGCTGTCAGCCTCGAGGTAACGAGATGAATTTAGGATGTTGTTATGATTATCCTCAGAGGAAAGTGCAAACCAGGTTTGATCCATTGAAGGTTAAGGGTAGCTCGAATTCATGTAATTAAGAGCCCTTAATCAGCAACAAGAGAGCCCCTCCCCCACCATCCACCCTTGAAGGGATAGGCTGAGTTATGAAAATTTAGACACATGTGGAACATCTGAGTATCTTTATTGTAGACGTTTCGCCCTCCAGTGGCTTTATCAATACAAATTCATGAATGAAAGACAGAAGAACTATATACATAAGATGTGGTAATCAGCGCCTCAGCCTTGGGTTAGTTGTAGTAGCAGCCGTGAAGAAGGTTATGTAGATGTCCTCTGAACCAAGATTCCATGATGTTGCAGTGTCTGACAAGTTGTACAGATGTTGCAGTGTCTGACAAGTTGTACAGATGTTGCAGTGTCTGACAAGTTGTACAAGAATGGTATACAGTGACGACAAGATGAAAATTTAGACACATGTGCAACATCTGTACAACTTGTCAGACACTGCAACATCTGTACAACTTGTCAGACACTGCAACATCTGTACAACTTGTCAGACACTGCAACATCATGGAATCTTGGTTCAGAGGACATCTACATAACCTTCTTCACGGCTGCTACTACAACTAACCCATCCCTTGTGTATGACCTACTTCCACTGGGGAATCCTGCCTACCAGTGACTATCCCTCCTATGCTACCCGTCCCCTTCCACTTGACGCCAGTATATAAGCACCAGGTTTCTTGCCTGTGCTGAAGACTGAGCAATGCAACGGACAAGTGAAGTTATTATTATTATTATTATTATTATTATTATTATTATTAAGTAGTAGTAGCAGCAACACACAGGAAGAGGCATTCTTGAGCTTCCCCAGCGCTCGGGTCTCGGCTCAAAGATGTGGTGTGGCTCAAAAGGGATCCTGTAGTGCTTGCTGCCTTTGCACCTCCTGGCATCGTCTACTGCTATACAGCTGCCACACTCTTCAAGCCCAGTGTGGGGGGGGGTTGTGGCATCCCAAGGTGCCTAGCTTCTCCCTCCGAGCCCCGTGGGGGCGGGGAATGGGGCTAGACCTGGGGACAGCTGGTCCCATGGCAGACATTGGTCTGAGACACTCCCTCGAGAGGGAGCCAAGGCCGGGCCACCTCTTGGAAAAGGCCCGGCCCGGGCGATTATACTGGCAAATCTAGAACAGAACAGAATTGCCTGTGCTCCAGAATCTTCACGACTACGGTGTTCTTCACACCAACTCCAAGGCCGAGGGGCTGATTACCTCATCTTTTGTATATAGTTCTACTGTCTTCCATTCATGTCCTTGAATTTGTATTGATAAAGCCACTGGATGGCGAAACGTCTACAATAAAGACACCCAGATGTTGCACATGTGTCTAAATTTTCATCTTCTCGGTATTGTATAACATTCTTGTACAAGCTGAGTTATCTTGAAGTCGAGTCAAATTTAAGATTAGGGTGAACAAACGTAGTTAGGCTGTGACTGGCAGTTACGTACGACTTGGGTGGCGGGTCATCTGTGACTGGTGAATGAGTTAGGAGTAATTTTGTTGTTCTGGGCTGTGATTATCACTCTTATGTGATTCACGTGGAAACAGGAAGACACTGGTTGTAAGTGATGAATGAATTAATCCAAACATGGGAAGATGTGATTAGTTGTCTTAGTGTCAGGTGTGTCTTGTTATGTGTGTGATCCATCATTTATGTGTTCAGTCATGTGTGTGTGTGTCCCGTTATGTGTGTCCTTTCATGTGCGTATGCCGTCCTGTAAGCTGCATCGTCTATGTGTACGTTGTGTGGGCCTCAGTTTGGTCACACATCTCACGGGTAAGTCATAATCACTAGATTTTCATATACATGAACAAGTTCTTAACCGCAAAATAACTTTTGTGACTCTGTTTACTTTTTACATTCCAGAAAGAGAGAATACAGATAAGCCATTATGAGAACTACTATAGAGATTTTCCTCAAAGAATATACTTCTTCCTTTATGGTTTTCCTGCGATAACTTGAGAATGCCTCTTCTTATTGGCTTCAAACTTTCAACGCTGATGTATCTTACTTAGAGTATTACTAGTCTGTGTAGGCGTCACCCTGCCAAGTCGCTACTAGATCTAATCTCCCGACTCCAAGAGCCTTATCGTATCTCTTCTTAAAGCTATGTATGGATTCTGCCTCCACTACATCACTCTCCAGACTGCTCCATTTCATGACAACTTTAGGGCTGTAGATGCTAATATGATAGTATAAAAATGCAGCATTTGCAACCCATGCTTCACACCCATATAAGAGTGTTGGTACCACTATACTTTCGTACATTCCCTTCTTTGCCTCCATAGATAACGTTTTTTGTCTCCACAGATACCTCAACGCACCACTCACCTTTTTTCCTTCATATATATATATATATATATATATATATATATATATATATATATATATATATATATATATATATATATATATATATATATATATATATATATATATACAATAATCATAAGTCAAATGCTTCCATACAATTTTTTTTCAATTTTTTTTTTTATTCTTTGACAACTTAGAATTACCATTATATAGTATATTCTTTTAATAATTTCTTTCATTTCTGCAAGTATAAATAATATATATGTTATATAATCTTTAGTACTGATTTTTCCAATTAATTTTCGTTTAAATAATCTCCGTTTAATTGGAAAGAAAGAGGTGAAGATTGAAGGAGCCAGTTTAGTACCCTGAGGAAGCACCATGTTTTCAACACAATTCTCTTGAGGTACGAGTATTACACACAGCAGATAATTAAACTTTTCTTAAATGTTATGCTCCAGCATATACCATGATTCATGAGAATAACAGTTGTAAGTTTGATCAATATTAGTGAATATGTTTGTGATGGACGAGACAGGAAGCTACTGCCCAGAAGATCAATGTTACATGCATGTACCAGCCTCGACTCCCCGCATGACACACACTCTTTTGTCAAAATTCAACCTACTTTCATAATGTTTATATGGGTTGAGCTCTATCTCCTGTGCCTGTTGAAGGAGTTGATTTACAGCTCCATGACCCCTCCATGGTGTTAAACATTAAAGCGTTGAGCTAACACTTCTAAGCCTCTTAAGGGCGTTGATAAGACGTCTTGAAGGAGAGTTATAACTCGTAGATCTCTTCAGCGAGTTGAAGTATAATAATCTAAGTGTTGTGTTTGAGGTACAAGGATCAGAAGTCATGCAATATGCGGATACTTCTTGAATTACGAAGCGACCCAAACACGCTTAGTTATTTTATAAATGTCAGGGTACACACACACACACACACACACACACACACACACACACACACACACACACACACACACACACACACTCACAGGGAGGCAACAACGGGTCATGGTGCGTGATGAGGTATCACAGTGGGCGCCTGTGAAGAGCGGCGTTCCGCAGGGGTCAGTCCTAGGACCAGTGTTATTCTTGGTATATGTAAATGACATGACAGATGGGATAGACTCAGAAGTGTCTCTGTTCGCAGATGATGTGAAATTAATGAGGAGAATCACATCGGAGGAGGACCAAGCAGGACTTCAAACAGACCTGGACAAGCTTGACATCTGGTCTAGCAAATGGCTTCTCGAATTCAATCCCACCAAATGCAAAGTCATGAAGATCGGAGAAGGGCAAAGAAGACCGCTGACAGAGTACAGGCTAGGCGGACAAAGGCTACAAACCTCGGAAAAGGAGAAAGACCTTGGGGTGAGTATAACGCCAAGCACGTCTCCGGAGGCACACATCAACCAGATAACTGCGGCAGCATATGGGCGACTGGCAAACCTAAGATTAGCGTTCCGTTACCTTAACAAGGAATCGTTCAAGACACTGTACACCGTGTACGTCAGGCCCATACTAGAATATGCAGCACCAGTCTGGAACCCACACCTGGTCAAGCACATAAAGAAACTAGAGAAAGTGCAAAGGTTTGCGACAAGGTTAGTTCCACAACTCAGGGGACTGTCCCATGAAGAAAGGCTGAGGGGAAATAGGACTAACAACACTGGAGGAAAGAAGGGTCAAAGGAGACATGATAACGACATACAAAATACTGCAGGGAATCGACAAGGTAGACAGTGACAGGATGTTCCAGAGAGGGAACACGGAAACAAGGGGACACAACTGGAAGCTGAAGACTCAGATGAGTCAAAGGGATGTTAGGAAGCATTTCTTCAGCCACAGAGTAGTCAGGAAGTGGAATAGTCTAGAGAAAGATATAGTGGAGGCAGGAACCATACACAGTTTTAAGACGAGGTATGATAAAGCTCATGGAGCAGGGAGAGCAGATACCCAGTAGCGGGCAGCGCAGAGGCGGGGCCAGGAGCTGAGTCTCGACCCCGGCAACCACAATTAGGTGAGTACAATTAGGTGGGTGAGTACACACACACACACACACGCACGCACACACACGCACGCACGCACACACACACACACACACACACACACACACACACACACACACACACACACGCACGCACACACACACACACACACACACACGCACACACACACACATATATATATATACAGTACATGTATATATATATATATATATATATATATATATATATATATATATATATATATATATATATATATATATATATATATATATATATATATAATAATAATAATAATGGTGAATAGACCGAACTCATTTAAAAATTTGATTTTTTTTTCCCAAAAATAGTACATATTGATAGATATATTTTTTCAGTGACAATGATTTAAAATGTTTTGTCTAGTAAATTTAATTTAGAAACCTCACCTAACCTAACTTAAATTAGCATATATTTTTTTAGCTAAATTCTGCTATGTATATAATAGGTCAGTTTAAATTTATATAATATTACTTAAAATCAATTATATATATATATATATATATATATATATATATATATATATATATATATATATATATATATATATTATATATATATATATATATATATATATATATATATATATATATATATATATATATATATATATATATATATATATATATATATATGTGCATCTACCTTGGCTGATACCTATCTCCAGTACACCAGGGAGGAAGGAGGGGCTGCTGCCACCTTCAGGGAGTCCCAGAAGTCGAGAAAATATGGAGAACTTGCCCATCATTATATGTTTGTTCCCATAGGCTCAGAGACCCTTGGCTCATGGGGAAAGAGTGCATCTAAGTTCCTCAAGGAGCTGGGCAAAAGACTCAACAGGGTAACTAGGGATCCCAGGGCAGCTAGTTTTCTGTTCCAGCGACTCAGCGCTGCTGTTCAGAGGGGTAATGCATGCTGTATTCTGGCACGCGCACCAGCTCGGAAGAGCTGGATGAGATTTTCGCATTATAATCAGTGACAAAGATGTAACAATATGTACTAGACATGTATCTCTCACCTCGTGTACTGTATATGCCATCTTTATATCAACAATGTATCTCTCAAATCTTTTGTACCATATTATGTAATAAAACATACCTATTGGTAAAAAAAAAAAAATTAAAAGATGGGTGGTAGGAGAAGTGGAATATTCAAATGGCATCAGGAAGAAATCCAAATATTCTTCCTTGAAGCCTTTTATCCACTTCTCCGAGGCTATGGGTCCCACAATTTGTACCAGAGGTGGACCTATATATATATATATATATATATATATATATATATATATATATATATATATATATATATATTTATATATTTCATTATGTTCAGAATAATTTCCGCTGATTTACGTCAAAAGCAAATTTTCATTCTGCTAATTCAGCAGAGAACATCCTTGTGGAATATGTTAAGCTCACCGGTTCGGTTTACTAGGCACAACATATGTAATCTACATCATGTATGTCATATAGCCACTGGTATTTTCAGTACTGAACGTGTACACTGGTGCTGAAGTACTGAACGTGTACACTGGTGCTGAAGTACTGAACGTGTACACTGGTGCTGAAGTACTGAACGTGTACACTGGTGCTTAAGTACTGAACGTGTACATTTGTGCTGAAGTACTGAACGTGTACACTGTTGCTGAAGTACTGAACGTGTGCACTGTTGCTGAAGTACTGAATGTGTACACTGTTGCTGAAGTACTGAACGTGTACATTTGTGCTGAAGTACTGAACGTGTACACTGGTGCTGAAGTACTGAACGTGTACATTGGTGCTGAAGTACTGAATGTGTACACTGTTGCTGAAGTACTGAACGTGTGCACTGTTGCTGAAGTACTCTGAACAATAATTATCACTCTACAAATGTTTGTTGTTTTCATATAAAAAAATTCCCTTAATTATATATTTTCTGATGTGTTGAATATTCGCTGAAGTTAACCAAGACTCCCAACATTGACGTTAACCAAGACTCCCAACATTGACGTTAACCAAGACTCCCAACATTGACGTTAATCAAGACTGCCAACACTGACGTTAACCAAGACTCCCAACATTGACGTTAACCAAGACTCCCAACATTGAAGTTAACCAAGACTCCCAACATTGACGTTAACCAAGACTCCCAACATTGACGTTAACCAAGACTCCAAACATTGATGTTAACCAAGACTTCCAACACTGACGTTAACCAAGACTTCCAACATTGATGTTAACCAAGACTCCCAACATTGATGTTAACTAAGACTACCAACATTGATGTTAACCAAGACTCCCAACATTTAAGTTAACCAAGACTTCCAACATTGACGTTAACCAAGACTTCCAACATTGACGTTAACCAAGACTCCCAACATTGATGTTAACCAAGGCTCCCAACATTGAAGTTAACCAAGACTCCCAACATTGACGTTAACCAAGACTTCCAACATTGATGTTAACCAAGACTCCCAACATTGAAGTTAACCAAGACTTCCAACATTGACGTTAACCAAGACTCCCAACATTGACGTTAACCAAGACTCCCAACATTGATGTTAACCAAGGCTCCCAACATTGAAGTTAACCAAGACTCCCAACATTGACGTTAACCAAGACTTCCAACATTGACGTTCTTATATAAGTTAACACACTTGATCTTTCTCATCTTCTACACTCAACCCCCAAAATAATATTTTCTTGACATAAGCTGACTTGTCAGTTTTCTGGTCTATAAAGTAACAGAGAAGGAAGTAATGTGGTCTTGAGATCTGTTATAACGAGACATAAACTTATCATCTATAAGTATTTTTGAACCTCATTTAGTGCAATTGTGAACATTGTAGGAATGTAAATATTTATTATGGGTGACATATTAACCAAACTTATGATACCTTATTTTTTATTTTTGTATTGATACTTATTTTTATTAATTTTATTTGCCCTACATAATGGATATACATGTATATATATATATATATATATATATATATATATATATATAATATATATATATATATATATATATATATATATATATATATATATATATATATATATAATATATATATATATATAATATATATATATATATATATATAATATATATATATATATATATATATATATATATATATATATATATATATATATATATATATATATATATATATATATATATATATATATATATATATATATAATATATAGTATTTATAATTAAACCATTTTGATATTAACTTGTACGTGTATAGAGGTGTGGGACGAAGTGTTTAATAGTACCTGTTAACACTCAGCTGTTTAACACTCAGCTGTTTAACACTCAGCTGTTTAACACTCAGGTGTTTAACACTCAGGTGTTTAACACTCAGGTGTTTAACACTCAGGTGTTTAACATTCAGGTGTTTAACACTCAGGTGTTTAACACTCAGCTGTTTAACACTCAGCTGTTTAACACTCAGGTGTTTAACACTCAGGTGTTTAACACTCAGGTGTTTAACACTCAGCTGTTTAACACTCAGCTGTTTAACACTCAGCTGTTTAACACTCAGCTGTTTAACACTCAGCTGTTTAACACTCAGGTGTTTAACACTCAGGTGTTTAACACTCAGGTGTTTAACACTCAGCTGTTATTGTAGTCACAATAATAAGATGAATATCACAGCAATATATGGAAACTTATACATTTATTTTGTAAAATAAATCATGTCTTTTTTGATAGATTTAGATGATAATGAATAATATAAGTGAATGTAAGTACTGTATCGTGTATTTCAAATAATCATTCTTCTTATTCATTGTTTTTTTTTATGTACAATGTTTGACGTATTAAAGTTTGCTCAAAAGCTTCTTCCAATAAAAAAAATCGTCTGTTTTTCTTAGATCTTCCTTATAGTTAATGGTTTTCAACTGAGCAACAAGGTACACAAGGCACCAGGGACATACAGCAACGACTAGTTGCAAAAAACACACAAAGGCGTAATGAACACATTTTTAACACAACTTGGTCAATCTTTCTTGAGTTTATAGAGAATACTTGGAAAACGCGGGAGAAGGTGCAAATATATAGGAGTGAGGAAGGTAGGAGAGGCGCGGCTGACCTGAGAACGTGAGCAACTGTAAAGGTTTGTCCAGCAATAGGGATTTGGCAAGCTGAAAATTCCTTTATCCCTGTGTGTGTGTGTGTGTGTGTACTCACCTAATTGTGGTTGCAGGGGTCGAGACTCAGCTCCTGGCCCCGCAAACACCTGCCCCGAGTGAGGTGTGTGTGTGTGTGTGTGTGTGTGTGTGTGTGTGTGTGTGTGTGTGTGTTGGCATTAGTGGTGAAGACTGAAGGTGATACGAATGTCCCTAAGAACAAGAGGTCCTCTTCCACTGTCTAAGTCTTCCCTGCAATCCTGGACGAATCTGTCTTCTAGAGTACACAGAGAACCTTTCCTCAGAAAGCAATAACGTTTTCCACACGGCCAGGATATATGGAAGCAGTCTTCGTGACGTCATGGGCAGCAACACAGCTCAGCAAATTAACAAAGTCGTCACCACTGCCAATGTTCAATAGGACTACTGCTCAGCCTTGTACTCTGAACACTGTCCTCCATCAACCGTTGAAGGGACAATGATAGACCAGAGGTGAGCTTCATTCCTCACCAGGGACACCACCTTCACACACTCCCTGGGAAGTGCTCAGCGGCTCAGTCCAGGAAAAATATTTCCATCACTGCCAATGTGTTTGTGAGGTAAGTTGCAAGCTCACAGCTCTGTCAGAAAGATTGATCACCAAACGAAATGCTGTCGTAAACAAAAGTTCATTCTGTCCTCGTCTCTATGTTGAAAACAGCTATGGTTAACTGCTATAGAGTCTGTGGACACGTTCATTAGGAGACCAAAACAAATATGGTCACCTTCTCTGCTACGAGTGTAATAATCTGTGAATCCGCCCGTCTAAAATATAATTGAATACAGTGCTTCATACACTAAACATTAATCTAAATTATATTACATATAATTAAAATAACTTATATTATATGTAATGTAAATACAACATCGAAACTTTTGTTCGATGTTTAGTCTCATCATTCTCATTACTGGCATTTTATACTGTTTGTCTCATCATTCTCATTACTGGCATTTTATACTGTTTGTCTTCCTGTTGATTCACTTTTAACTGGTCTTCCTCCAACAGCTCCGGTTTATATAACGTCGCCCTTGTTTGGATTACACTCCAACAGCCACAAGCTAGACCACTGCCGCAGCTGGTCTAGTCTTCCTGGCCACTTTCTCCCTGCCTTCCCTTGCTAGTCCCACTTTCTCCCTGCCTTCCCCTTGCTAGTCCCACTTTCTCCTGCCTTCCCCTTGCTAGTCCCATTTTCTCTGCCTCCTTGCATCCCTTCCCTGCCTTCGCTAGTCCCACTTTCTCCTGCCTTCCCTTGCTAGTCCACTTTCTCCTGCCTTTCCTTGCTAGTCCCACTTTCTCCTGCCTTTCCCTTGCTAGTCCCACTTTCTCCTGCTTCCCTGCTAGTCCACTTTCTCCTCCTTCCTTGCTAGTCCCACTTTCTCCTGCTTCCCTTGCTAGTCCCACTTTCTCCCTGCCTTCCCTTGCTAGTCCACTTTCTCTCTGCCTTCCCTTGCTAGTCCCACTTTCTCTGCCTTCCCTTGCTAGTCCCACTTTCTCCCTGCCTTCCCTTGCTAGTCCCACTTTCTCCTGCCTTTCCTTGCAGTCCACTTTCTCCGCCTTCCTTGCTAGTCCACTTTCTCTGCCTTCCCTTGCTAGTCCACTTTCTCCCTCCCCTTTCCTGCTTCCCTTGCTAGTCCCACTTTCTCCCTGCCTTCCCTTGCTAGTCCCACTTTCTCCTGCTTTCCCTTGCTAGTCCCTTTCTCCCTGCCTTCCCTTGCTAGTCCCACTTTCTCCCTGCCTTTCCCTTGCTAGTCCCACTTTCTCCCTGCCTTTCCCTTGCTAGTCCCACTTTCTCCCTGCCTTTCCCTTGCTAGTCCCACTTTCTCCTGCCTTCCCTTGCTAGTCCCACTTTCTCCTGCCTTCCCTTGCTAGTCCCACTTTCTCCTGCCTTCCCTTGCTAGTCCCACTTTCTCCCTGCCTTCCCTGCTAGTCCACTTTCTCCCTGCCTTTCCCTTGCTAGTCCCACTTTCTCCTGCCTTTCCCTTGCTAGTCCCACTTTCTCCTGCCTTCCCTTGCTAGTCCCACTTTCTCCTGCCTTTCCCTTGCTAGTCCCACTTTCTCCCTGCCTTTCCTTGCTAGTCCACTTTCTCCTGCCTTCCCTTGCTAGTCCCACTTTCTCCCTGCCTTCCCTTGCTAGTCCCACTTTCTCCCTGCCTTTCCCTTGCTAGTCCCTTTCTCCCTGCCTTCCCTTGCTAGTCCCACTTTCTCCTGCCTTCCCTTGCTAGTCCCACTTTCTCCTGCCTTTCCTTGCTAGTCTCACTTTCTCCCTGCCTTCCCTTGCTAGTCCCACTTTCTCCCTGCCTTCCCTTGCTAGTCCCACTTTCTCCCTGCCTTCCCTTGCTAGTCCCACTTTCTCCTGCCTTCCCTTGCTAGTCCACTTTCTCCTGCCTTCCCTTGCTAGTCCCACTTTCTCCTGCCTTCCCTTGCTAGTCCCACTTTCTCCCTGCCTTCCCTTGCTAGTCCACTTTCTCCTGCCTTCCCTTGCTAGTCCACTTTCTCCCTGCCTTCCCTTGCTAGTCCAACTTTCTCCCTGCCTTCCCTTGCTAGTCAACTTTCTCCTGCCTTCCCTTGCTAGTCCACTTTCTCCTGCCTTCCCTTGCTAGTCCCACTTTCTCCTGCCTTCCCTTGCTAGTCCACTTTCTCCCTGCCTTCCCTTGCTAGTCCCACTTTCTCCCTGCCTTCCCTTGCTAGTCCACTTTCTCCTGCCTTCCCTTGCTAGTCCCACTTTCTCCCTGCCTTCCCTTGCTAGTCCCACTTTCTCCCTGTCTTCCCTTGCTAGTCCCACTTTCTCCCTGCCTTCCCTTGCTAGTCCCACTTTCTCCCTGCCTTCCCTTGCTAGTCCCACTTTCTCCCTGCCTTCCCCTTGCTAGTCCCACTTTCTCCCTGCCTTTCCCTTGCTAGTCCCACTTTCTCCCTGCCTTCCCTTGCTAGTCCCACTTTCTCCCTGCCTTCCCTTGCTAGTCCCACTTTCTCCCTGCCTTCCCCTTGCTAGTCCCACTTTCTCCCTGCCTTCCCCTTGCTAGTCCACTTTCTCCCTGTCTTCCCCTTGCTAGTCCCACTTTCTCCCTGCCTTCCCTTGCTAGTCCACTTTCTCCCTGTCTTCCCTTGCTAGTCCCACTTTCTCCCTGCCTTCCCTTGCTAGTCCCACTTTCTCCCTGCCTTCCCTTGCTAGTCCCACTTTCTCCCTGCCTTCCCTTGCTAGTCCCACTTTCTCCCTGCCTTCCCTTGCTAGTCCCACTTTCTCCCTGCCTTCCCTTGCTAGTCCCACTTTCTCCCTGCCTTCCCCTTGCTAGTCCCACTTTCTCCCTGCCTTCCCCTTGCTAGTCCCACTTTCTCCCTGCCTTTCCCTTGCTAGTCCCACTTTCTCCCTGCCTTCCCTTGCTAGTCCCACTTTCTCCCTGCCTTTCCCTTGCTAGTCCCACTTTCTCCCTGCCTTCCCCTTGCTAGTCCAACTTTCTCCCTGCCTTCCCCTTGCTAGTCCCACTTTCTCCCTGCCTTCCCCTTGCTAGTCCCACTTTCTCCCTGCCTTCCCTTGCTAGTCCCACTTTCTCCCTGCCTTCCCTTGCTAGTCGTCTCATCAGTTTCACCTCATCAATAAACACGGATACAGATAATCTGTTGCCTTCACATTCTAATTATCCACTTGTTACTGTGACCCATCCCAGACGGCAGTCCTCTTATCTGAACTTACTGTCATATGTTCCTTGATTGTAGTTGACAGTGTGACTGTTTGGGTATGTGGATCTTTGTGTCTAAGTATGTTTGCTTGTGTCAGTGAGTATAATACGCATTTGTGGGTGTTACAATGTGCGTACGTGCTAATGTATGTGCGTGTGTGTTTCTTTACTGAGTGCGTGCGTGTGTGTGTAACACAGGTAGTGGGAGAGAGGAATGTTGACGTTAACGCACGTCACAGGCATTAACATGCATTAACGTCACTACCAGTGACGCTACTACCTGGCGTCACTACCTGTGGCGTCACTACCTGTGGCGTCACTACCTGTGGCGTCACTACCTGTGGCGTCACTACCTGTGGCGTCACTACCTGTGGCGTCACTACCTGTGGCGTCACTACCTGTGACGTTAACACATGTTACAGCACATGACCATCGCTGCTCACAGAACACAAAGCTGTAACATACACTGCAACACACCAAGCTGCAACATACACTGCAACACACCAAGCTGCAACATACACTGCAACACACCAATCTGCAACATACACTGCAACACATCAAGCTGTAACATACACTGCAACACAACAGCTGCAACATAATAACACATCAGCTGTAACATACACTGCAACACACCAAGCTGTAACATACACTGCAACACACCAAGCTGCAACATACACTGCAACACACAAAGCTGCAACATACACTGCAACACACCAAGCTGCAACACACCAAGCTGCAACATACACTGCAACACACCAATCTGCAACATACACTGCAACACATCAAGCTGTAACATACACTGCAACATACCAAGCTGTAATATACACTGTAACATACCAAGCTGTAACATACACTGTAACATACCAAGCTGTAATATACACTGTAACATACCAAGCTGTAACATACACTGTAACATACCAAGCTGTAATATACACTGTAACATACCAAGCTGTAACATACACTGTAACATACCAAGCTGTAACATACACTGCAACACACCAAGCTGTAACATACACTGTAACATACCAAGCTGTAATATACACTGCAACATACCAAGCTGTAACATACACTCGTGCAACATGCACAAACACAGCTGTAACATACACTGCAACACACCAAGCTGTAACATACACTGCAACACACAAGCTGTAACATACACTGCAACACACCAAGCTGTAACATACACTGCAACACACCAAGCTGTAACATACACTGCAACACACCAAGCTGTAACATACACTGCAACACACAAGCTGTAATATACACTGCAACACCATGTAACATACACTGAACTACAAGCTGTAACATACATGCAACAAATCTGCAACATACACTGTAACAACAAGCTGTAAATACACTGAACATTCCAAGCTGTAACATACATGAACATACCAAGCTGTAACATACACTGCAACACAAGCTGTAACATACACTGAACAACCAAGCTGTAACATACACTGCAACATACAAGCTGTAACATACACTGAACATACCAAGCTGTAACATACACTGCAACATACCAAACTGTAACATACTACTGCTATAACAAGCTAACATAGCTGAATATACAACTCAACACATGACATAGTACATATATCATACTACAAGCTGTAACATAACTGAACCAAGCTAACATACACTGAACAAGCTTAATATATAACAAGCTGTAACATACAGCTAATAACAAGCTGACATACACTGAAACCAAGCTGTAAATACACTGAACAACAAGCTGCAACATACACTAACATACCAAGCTGTAACATAACTGAACATACCAAGCTGTAACATACACTGACAACAAGCAACACTGAACATAACTCAAGCTCCAACATAGCTGTATATACAAGCTGCAACACTGACAAAGCTGTACATACACTGCAACCAACATAGCTGTAATATACACTGCAACCAATGAAGTACACTGTATACAAGCTCCAACATGAATGAACATACAAAGCTGCAACATACTTTACAACATCCAAGCTAGTATATACCTGCAACATAAGAGCTAAATACTGAACACACAAGCTGCAACACTGAACATATACCAAGCTGCAACATACTGAAATACAAGCTGCAACATACGCTAATACAAGCTGAACATAGCTATGTACAACTCCAACATGAGCTATATACACTGCAACAGAGCTAATATACCAACTCCAAGCTGACTATAACAAGCTGCACAACATAGCTTAACATAACTGCAACATACAGAGCTATATACACTGTCTCCAACTGGCTAATATCAACTGTCAACATGAAGCTTAAATACAGCTCCAACATCAAGCTATATACAAGCTCCAACATGAGCTATATACAACTCAACATAGTGAACATACCTGAACATACCAAGCTGCAACATACTATAAATACCAAGCTGCAACATAGATGCAATATACCAAGCTCAACATACTATAATACAAGCTGCAACATAGCTATAACTCACTGCTCAACCATGAGCTATATATCAAGCCAACATGACTATATACAAGCTCAACATAGAGCTTATACAAACTGCCAACATGACTACTGTAAATACCTCAACATACGAGCTTATATACAAGCTCCAACATGAGCTTATATACAGCTCAACATAGCTAAGTATCATCCAACATGAGCTATAACCAAGCTCCAACATGAGCATATATACAAAGCTCCAACATGAGCTAATCAACTCAACAAGCTATATACTGTCAACATGAGCTATATACCAACCCAACATGACTATATACAAGCTCCAACATAGCTATATACAAGCTCAATACTATATACCAACTAACATACCTATATCAAGCTCCAACATGAGCTATATACACTCCAACATGACTATAACAAGCTCAACATAGTAATACCAAGCTGCAACATAGCATTACAAGCTCCAACATGACTATAACAAGCTCAACATGACTATATACCAAGCTCCAACATGACATACCAAGCTCCAACATGACTATATACAAGCTCAACATGAGCTATATACCAAGCTCAACATGAGCTATATACAAGCTCCAACATGAGCTATATACAAGCCCAACATGAGCTATATACAAGCTCAACAGAGCTATATACAAGCTCAACATGAGCTATATACAAGCTCCAACATGAGCTATATACAACTCCAACATGAGCTATATACCAAGCTGCAACATGGCTATAACCAAGCTCCAACATACTTAACAAGCTCAACATAGCTTATACACCCAACATGAGCTTATACACTAACATGAGCTATATCCAAGCTCAACATGACTATATACAAGCTCCAACATGAGCTATATACAAGCTCCAACATGAGCTATATACAACTCCAACATGAGCTATATACAAGCTCCAACATAGCTATATACAAGCTCCAACATGAGCTATATATAAGCTCCAACATGAGCTATATACACTCCAACTGAGCTATATACAAGCTCCAACATGAGTATATACAAGCTCCAACATGAGCTATATACCAGCTCCAACATACTATAACAACTCCAACATGAGCTATATACAGCTCCAACATGAGCTATATACAAGCTCAACATAGCTATATACAAGCTCCAACATGAGCTATACAAGCTCAACATGACTTAACAACTCCAACATAGCTATATACAAGCTCCAACATGAGCTATATATCAAGCTCCAACATGAGCTATATATCAAGCTCCAACATGAGCTATATATCAAGCTCCAACATGAGCTATATATCAAGCTCCAACATGAGCTATATACCAAGCTCCAACATGAGCTATATACCAAGCTCCAACATGAGCTATATATCAAGCTCCAACATGAGCTATATATCAAGCTCCAACATGAGCTATATACCAAGCTGCACCATGAGCTATATACCAAGCTCTAACATGAGCTATATATCAAGTTGCACCATGAGCTATATACCAATCTCCAACATGAGCTATATACCAAGCTGCACCATGAGCTATATACCAAGCTGCAACATACCATTCTCCAACATACCAAGCTGTAACATACTATGCTGCAACATACCAAGCTGCAACATACCAAGCTGCAACATACCATGCTGCAACATACCATGGTCCAACATAACAAGCTGTAACATACTATGTTACAACATACCAAACTGCAACATGCCATGCTGCAACATACCAAACTGCAACATACCATGCTGCAACATACCAAGCTGCAATATACAAGCTGCAACATACCTTGCTGCAATATACCATGCTGCAACATACCGAACTGCAACATACCATACTCCAAAATACCAACTGCAACATACCATGCTGCAATATACCAAGCTGCAACATACCTTGCTGCAACATACCATTCTGCAACATACCAAGCTGCAGCATACCATGCTGCAACATACCATGTTGCAACATACCATCATCAACATACCATGCTGCCATATACCATGCTTCAACATACCATGATCCAACATACTATACTCCAACATACCATGCTCCAACATACAACGTTCCAACATACCAAACTGCAACATACCATGCTGCAACATACCATACTGCAACATACCATACTGCAAAATACCATGCTGCAACATACCAGTGTAGTCACAGTGTAGTCACAGAGTGGTCACAGTGTAGTCACAGTGTAGTCACAGTGTAGTCACAGTGTAGTCACAGTGTAGTCACAATGTAGTCACAGTGAAGTCACAGTGTGGTCACAATGTAGTCTACAGTGTAGTCACAGTGTAGTCACAGTGTAGTCACAGTGTAGTCACAATGTAGTCACAGTGAAGTCAGAGTGTGGTCACAATGTAGTCCACAGTGTAGTCACAGTGTAGTCACAGTGTAGTCACAATGTAGTCACAGTGTAGTCACAATGAAGTTACAGTGTGATCACAGTGTAGTCACAATGTAGTTACAGTGTAGTCACAGTGAAGTCACAGTGAAGTCACAGTGTTGTCACAGTGAAGTCATAGTGTAGTCACAGTGTAGTCACAGTGTAGTCACAGTGCAGTCACTGTAGTCACAGTGTAGTCACAGTGTAGTCACAGTGCAGTCACAGTGTAGTCACAGTGTAGTCACAGTGTAGTCACAGTGTAGTCACACTGTAGTCACAGTGTAGTCACAGTGTAGTCACAGTGCAGTCACAGTGTAGTCACAGTGTAGTCACAGTGTAGTCACAGTGTAGTCACAGGGTGGTCACAGTGTAGTCACAGTGCAGTCACAGTGTAGTCACTGTGTAGTCACAGTGTAGTCACAGTGTAGTCACAGTACAGTCACAGTGTAGTCACAGTGTAGTCACAGTGTAGTCACAGTGTAGTCACAGTGTAGTCACAGTGTAGTCACAGTGTAGTCACAGTGTAGTCACAGTGCAGTCACAGTGTAGTCACAGTGTAGTCACAGTGTAGTCACAGTGTAGTCACAGTGTAGTCACGTGTAGTCACAGTGTAGTCACAGTGTAGTCACAGTGTGGTCACAGTGTAGTCACAGTGTAGTCACAGTGAGTTCACAGTGTAGTCACAGTGTAGTCAGTGTAGTCACAGTGTAGTCACAAGTGTAGTCACAGTGTAGTACAGTGTAGTCACAGTGTAGTACAGTGTAGTCACAGTGTAGTGACAGTGAGTCACAGTGTGAGTCACAGTGTTGTCACAGTGTAGTCACAATGTAGTCACAGTGTAGTCACAGTGTAGTCACATACTGTGGTCACAGTGTGGTACAGTGTAGTCACAGTGTGGTCACAGTGTAGTCACAGTGTAGTCACAGTGTAGTCACAGTGTAGTCACAGTGTAGTCACAGTGTAGTCACAGTGTAGTCACAGTGTAATCACAGTGTAGTCACAGTGTAATCACAGTGAAGTCACAGTGTGGTCACAGTGTAGTCCACAGTGTGGTCACAGTGTAGTCAGTGTAGTCACAGTGAAGTCACAGTGTGGTCACAGTGTAGTCCACAGAGTAGTCACAGTGTAATCACAGTGTAGTCACAGTGTAGTCACAGTGTAGTCACAGTGTAGTCACAGTGTAGTCACAGTGCAGTCATGTGTAGTCACAGTGTAGTCACAGTGTAGTCATAGTGTAGTCACAGTGCAGTCACAGTGTAGTCACAGTGTAGTCACAGTGTAGTCACAGTGTAGTCACAGTGTAGTCACAGTGTAGTCACAGTGCAGTCACAGTGTAGTCACAGTGTAGTCACAGTGTAGTCACAGTGTAGTCACAGTGCAGTCACAGTGTAGTCACAGTGTAGTCACAGTACAGTCACAGTGTAGTCACAGTGTAGTCACAGTGTAGTCACAGTGTAGTCACAGTTCAGTCACAGTGTAGTCACAGTGTAGTCACAGTGTAGTCACAGTGCAGTCACAGTGTAGTCACAGTGTAGTCACTTTGTAGTCACAGTGTAGTCACAGTGTAGTCAGTGTAGTCACAGTGTAGTCACAGTGTGGTCACAGTGTGGTCACAGTGTAGTCACAGTGTAGTCACAGTGCAGTTACAGTGTAGTCACAGTGTAGTCAGTGTAGTCACAGTGTAGTCACAGTGTAGTCACAGTGTAGTCACAGTGCAGTCACAGTGTAGTCACAGTGTAGTTACAGTGTAGTCACAGTGTAGTAACAGTGTAGTCACAGTGTAGTGACAGTGCAGTCACAGTGTAGTCACAGTGTTGTCACAGTGTAGTCACAATGTAGTCACAGTGTAGTCACAGTGTAGTCACAATGTGGTCACAGTGTGGTCACAGTGTAGTCACAGTGTGATCACAGTGTAGTCACAGTGTAGTCACAGTGCAGTCACAGTGTAGTCACAGTGTAGTGACAGTGCAGTCACAGTGTAGTCACAGTGTGGTCACAGTGTAGTCACAGTGTAGTCACAGTGTAGTCACAGTGTGGTCACAGTGTAGTCACAGTGATGTCACAGTGTAGTCACAGTGTAGTCACAGTGTAGTCACAGTGTAGTCACAGTGCAGTCACAGTGTAGTCACAGTGTAGTCATAGTGTAGTCACAGTGTAGTCACAGTGTAGTCACAGTGTAGTCACAGTGTAGTCACAGTGTAGTCACAGTGTAGTCACAGTGCAGTCATAGTGTAGTCACAGTGTAGTCACAGTGTAGTCATAGTGTAGTCACAGTGCAGTCACAGTGTAGTCACAGTGTAGTCACAGTGTAGTCACAGTGTAGTCACAGTGTAGTCACAGTGTAGTCACAGTGCAGTCACAGTGTAGTCACAGTGTAGTCACAGTGTAGTCACAGTGTAGTCACAGTGCAGTCACAGTGTAGTCACAGTGTAGTCACAGTGTAGTTACAGTGTAGTCACAGTGTAGTCACAGTGCAGTCACAGTGTAGTCACAGTGTAGTCACAGTGCAGTCACAGTGTAGTCACAGTGTAGTCACAGTGTAGTCACAGTGTAGTCACAGTGTAGTCACAGTGCAGTCACAGTGTAGTCACAGTGTAGTCACAGTGCAGTCACAGTGTAGTCACAGTGCAGTCACAGTACTCACCTAATTGTGGTTGCAGGGGTCGAGACTCCGCTCCTGGCCCCGCCTCTGCACTGTCCGCTACTGGGTCTCTGCTCTCCCTGTTCCATGAGCTTTATCATACCTTGTCTTAAAACTATGTATGGTTCCCGCCTCCACTATATCGTTCGCTAAACTATTCCACTTCCTAACTACTCTATGGCTGAAGAAATGCTTCCTAACATCCCTCTGACTCATCTGAGTTTTCAGCTTCCAGTTGTGTCCCTTGTTTATGTGTTTCCTCTCTGGAACATCCTGTCACTATCTACCTTGTCGATTCCCGCAGTATTTGTATGTCGTTATCATGTCTCCTCGAGCCCTTCTGTCCTCCAGTGTTGTTAGTCCTATTTCCCTCAACCTTTCTTCATAGGACAGACCCTGAGTTGTGGAACTAACCTTGTCGCAAACCTTTGCACTTTCTCTAGTTTCTTTATGTGCTGACCAGGTGTGGGTTCAGACGTGGTCATATTCTATATGGGCCTGACGTACATGGTGTCAGTGTCTTGAACGATTCCATGAAGGTGGTCATGCATGCTCCAAGCCAGATGGTATGATGCTTCTCAGCAGGTGGTCATCATGCTCTCCAAGGTGTGTCTTGGCTTCTCTTTCATCAGTGTTAGATGGTATTTAGAAGGCCTGATCCAAGCTTATTGTTCAAGGTGTAGTCTGCAAGCTGGTCCATGAGTCCAGCAATGGTATGTGTCAGACAAGTGGTACAAATCATTCCCTTCACTGTTCACAGGTAGTCACATCAGTCACGTCTCACAGTGTGTCACAGTTAGCAATGGTCATGTGGTACGTTAGTCAAGTGCGTGGTACAGTGAGTCACTGATCACAGGTGGTCACAGTGTTCACGTGTATGTGTAGTACAGTGTCACAGTGCACACAGGTGCAGCATGCTCTCAAGGTGGTCATGCAGCCTCAGCAAGGTGTCACGTGTCAGGTCACAGGAGGTTCAGATGGCTCTAGCAGTGGTCATGATGTAGCAAGTGTCAGTGAGGCACAGCGTGGTCATCATGTTCACAGTGTGAGTCACGCACTGCAAGTGTCATGCATGCTCTACAGGTGAAGTCTGATGGCCTCACAAGGTGGTCCATGGCTCAGCAAGATGATCATGCATGCTCTCAGCAAGGTGGTCAGCATGCCTCAGCAAGGTGGTCATCAGCTCTCAGCAAGGTGGTCATGCATGGTCTCAGCAAGGTGGTCATGCATGGCTCTCAGCAAGGTGGTCATGCACATGACTCTCAGCAAGGTGTCATGCATGACTCTCAGCAAGGTGGTCATGCATGCTCTCAGCAAGGTAGAGTCATGCATGACTCTCAGCAAGTGGTCATGATGACTCTCAGCAAGGTGGTCATGATGACTCCAGCAAGGTGGTCATGCATGACTCTCAGCAAGGTGGTCATGCATGACTCTCAGCAAGGTGGTCATGCATGACTCTCAGCAAGGTGGTCATGCATGACTCTCAGCAAGGTGGTCATGCATGACTCAGCAAGGTGGTCATGCATGACTCTCAGCAAGGTTGTCATGTATGACTCAGCAAGGTGGTCATGCATGACTCTCAGCAAGGTGGTCACGCATGACTCTCAGCAAGGTGGTCATGCATGGCTCTCAGCAAGGTGGTCATGCATGACTCTCAGCAAGGTGGTCATGCATGACTCTCAGCAAGGTGGTCATGCATGACTCTCAGCAAGGTGGTCATGATGCTCAGCAGTGGTCATGACTCTCAGCAAGGTGGTCATGCATGGCTCTCAGCAAGGTGGTCATGTATGACTCAGCAAGGTGGTCATGCATGGCTCTCAGCAAGGTGGTCATGCATGACTCAGCAAGGTGGTCATGCATGACTCTCAGCAAGGTGGTCATGCATGCTCTCAAGGGTCATGATGACTCAGCAAGGTGGTCATGCATGACTCTCAGCAAGGTGGTCATGCATGACTCTCAGCAAGGTGGTCATGCATGGCTCTCAGCAAGGTGGTCATGCATGACTCAAGCAAGGTGGTCATGCATGGCTCTCAGCAAGGTGGTCATGCATGACTCTCAGCAAGGTGGTCATGCATGACTCTCAGCAAGGTGGTCATGCATGACTCTCAGCAAGGTGGTCATGCATGACTCAGCAAGGTGGTCATGCATGACTCTCAGCAAGGTGGTCATGCATGACTCTCAGCAAGGTGGTCATGCATGACTCTCAGCAAGGTGGTCATGCATGGCTCTCAGCAAGGTGGTCATGCATGGCTCTCAGCAAGGTGGTCATGCATGGCTCTCAGCAAGGTGGTCATGCATGACTCTCAGCAAGGTGGTCATGCATGGCTCTCAGCAAGGTGGTCATGTATGACTCAACAAGGTGGTCATGCATGGCTCCAGTCAGCAGCCAGAAGGTGGTCATGCATGACTCTCAGCAAGGTGGTCATGCCATGGCTCTCAGCAAGGTGGTCATCATGACTCTCAGCAAGGTGGTCATGCATGACTCTCACAAGGTGGTCATGCATGGTCTCAGCAAGTGGTCATGCATCTCAGCAAGGTGGTCATGTCATGACTCCAGCAAGGTGGTCATGCATGACTCTCAAGCAACGTGGTCACGCATGACTCTCAGCAAGGTGGTCATGCACCCATGACTACTCAGCAAGGTGGTCATGCATGACTCTCAGCAAGGTAGTCACGCATGACTCTCAGCAAGGTGGTCACGCATGACTCTCAGCAAGGTGGTCACATGACTCTCAGCAAGGTGGTCATGCATGACTCTCAACAAGGTGGTCACGCATGACTGTCAGCAAGGTGGTCATGCATGACTCTCAGCAAGGTGGTCATGCATGACTCTCAGCAAGGTGGTCATGCATGACTCTCATCAAGGTGGTCATGCATGACTCTCAGCAAGGTGGTCATGCATTACGTCTGCACTCTAATGGATAACAATTATTTCCTCAGTCCCTCTGTTGATGTGTGTGGACTGTACACGTCACCCCTACCTTCTCCCTCCCCTTCTTCCTCCTCCCCTTCCTTCCCCCTCCCCTTCCTTCCCCTCCCCTTCCTCCCCCTTTCTTTCCTCCCTCCACCCCTTCTTGTCCTCTCCACCAAGGTCGTCAGGTTGGTTCTCTTCAGTCTCTCCTCAAAGTGCACATCTCTCAGGTCTGGCACTAGTCCGGTTGCAAACCTTCGAACATTTTCAACTTTCATCTTGGTTTCAACCAGGTATGGGCTCCATGCTTCGCCACGGACTCGATAATTGGCATTCCATTTTTTGTATACAAGACTCCGAAGGAGAGTTTAATTCCTGGATGTTATTTTGAGCTTTCCTTTGCTTGTATATACCACTGACGTTATACAGATACTGTCTTATTCTTCTTGGTATAGTGTGCACCCACACGTTCCCTTCTTTGATATTTGCTGGTTCTCTCCTGCCATGCTGTACTGTATTCGTGAAGAGGAAGAATTAGATACATGTGCAACATCTGGGTGTCTTTATTTGTAGATGTTTGTAGAGCAATATATAAAAAACGACGTAATGAGTCCCTCATCTTGTCAGTACCGCCGCCACCACCACGGTGCTTGGTGCCAGGAATCTCCGGCACCACAGGTCCCAGTCCATTCCCTGTGACACAACTTTTATTACGGGTACGTTTCACCCAGGAGGGAATAAGGTGTGTGTCTGGGCTGCCCTCTCCACGTATTACCCAAATTGTTTTTTAGACCGAACTGTAGAAGCCGGTCACTTGACCACATGTCTAGTCTGTGTGAGGTCCCCATGTAGTGTAACACTGTAGTGTAACACTGTAGTGTAACACTGTACTCAGCCGTTGTGTTTCTTCTCATTACTTTTATATCATCAGTGAACACAACTGGGTTCCCTCGGAACCCCACTCATTACTCTCTCCACTCGTGATGTTTCCTCTCCTACTGACACTATTTGTCCCTCTATCATTCAGGTACTCCCTGGTCTACACTATAATCTCTGAACTACTTTCTAGTGAGGTACTGTATCAAATACTTTCCTGCAGTCAAGAAGATGCAATGCACCCAACACTGTCTGTCTCTCTCAGGTTTAACCTTCGCAACTCTACCATGGAACTCTAGCAAAATTCGTAAGACAGGATTTTCTTACTGTAAATTCGTTCTGGTTGACTGTAAAGAACTTCCCTTCAACTGCCCCAGAGTTCTTTACTACAGACGAACAACAATAGTGGCAGCTCCACGTAGCTTCTTACTTATTCTGTTAGGTGGGTTAATTGGCTAGTGTATTAGCTTTAAACTTTTTGGCTACACAAAGGTGGTCAAGGTTGCGCATCCCCTGTGTACAACCGGTCAAGGATACCTTAATTTCGAATATTTATAGAGTAAATTAAACTCAGAGTGTATTAAATACTGAAATCTTCAATCGAGCAATTGTATATAAACTGTTACTCTTACTGCATACACATAAAAGGAGATATACTCATCAGAATAAATAAAAACTGTCGCTAGGTGGACACCGCCTACGGGAGAATTTGGACAGGTTGTGAGGCGCATCGCCAGCTCCGGGGTTCACACCTCACAGCTTCAGGTTATGAGGACAATGGAATGTCATTGAGTTGCTCAGTGCAACACTTCAATACTGCACACACTTACATCCTCTCAACATATTTCTCATTAACTTTAACTAAAAAAAAAAATCGACATTATCATATGCTATGTGTATTATTATACACATAACATATCATGAGTTTAATGTATATGGAATGTGTAACTAGACTGTGTTCATGCTTTAAACAGTCGCAATTAATGAAATATTATCTTGAATGGTGTTCAAGATAAGGGAGGAGGCTGCGTGTGAGGCACTTGCAAGGTCAACAAGATCATGGCTTCAAGCAGCCACTTGATACCATCTCAACTCTTCTCCACCATCACCTATATATATATATATATATATATATATAATATATATATATATATATATATATATATATATATATATATATATATATATATATATATATGTCGTGACGAATAGGTAAAACTGGTCAATTAGCAAGAACTCATTTAAAATTAAGTCCTTTCTAAAATTTCTCTTATACGTTTAAATATAAATGTTTTAATTTATGTTAATGTAAAAATTAATAATTTTGTATTAAAAGAACCTTAGAAAACTTACCTAACCTTATTATAACAAGTGCAATTTAACTTAGCCTAATCCAACTAAATATATTTTAGATAAGTTTACAGTAATTTAATAATAAACAAAAACAATGAACTATATTTTTTTCATAAGGTTCAGAATGATTTTAGCGAAATTATTGCATACACAAATTTTCGCTGGTCTTATTCGGCAAAAACAGCGTTGCTATTTAAGCCAAAATCTCAAGTTTTACCTATTCGGCACGACGGAAATTAGAGACGGAACTAAGGGGTATGTCCTACGAGGAGAGGTTAAGGGAACTCCACCTGACGACACTGGAGGACAGGGAGATAGGGGGATATGATAACGACATATAAAATACTGAGAGGAATCGACAAGTGGACAGAGACAGAATGTTCCAGAGATGGGACACAACAACAAGGGGTCACAGTTGGAAGTTGAAGACTCAGATGAATCACAGGGATGTTAGGAAGTATTTCTTCAGTCACAGAGTGATCAGGAAGTGGAATAGTTTGGGAAGCGATGTAGTGGAGGCAGGATCCATACATAGCTTTAAGAAGAGGTATGATAAAGCTCATGGAGCAGGAAGAGTGACCCAGTAGCAGCTAGTGAAGAGGCGGAGCCAGGAGCTCTGACCCTGCAACCACAACTACGTGAGTACACACACACACACACACACGACCTTACCACATAACACATTCATACACACATTTGACCAGGTGTGGTTTCCATACTAGTGCTGCATATTCCAATATGGCCTGACGTACACGGTGCACAGTATTGTGAATGAATCCTTACTTAAATGTCGAAACACTATTCTTAGGTTTGCCAGGCGCCCATATGCTGCAGTTGTTATTTGGTTGATGTGCGCCTCAGGAGATGTGTTCGGTATGATGCTCACCCCAAGGTCCTTTTCCTTGAATGCCTGTACTTCGTATAGGGACATCTTTGTTCTTTTCCAAGCTTCATAATTTTGCTCTCCTGACCCCTCACATCCCTTGCAATTCTCCTTATCCCATCCCCTCACACCCCTACAGCCCAATCCCCCATCCATGCTTTCCTGCATCCACGATCCTATCCCCTGCCAGTGCAAGAAACTCTTCCTCAATTACCTGCCCCTCACTCATATCCCCATCCCTCACCCACCCCTTGATTCACGTATAAGAACCAGGAAAGAGGGGAACCCAAGAGCTAGACCACAATAACAGAAACTGAAAGTATGGTATACAAATGCTGATGCCATAACAAATAAGTGTGATGAATTTAACGAATGAATAATGGAGGCCTTCCCTGTTATCACAGCACTCACAGAGACTCTAACCACAATGAAATAAACCTGGAGCCGTGCTGGAGACCAGGAATGTGGAGGCCTAAACTGCTAGAGATGGAATGGAGAACCTCATGAAACATCATGTTAGGGACTCAGCCAGAAAGAGAGAGGATGGGACGAATCAGCAAGACTGAACCTTGTATTCACCGTGAGTGATTCTGACATATGGGAAATTGAATACGAGAGCCCCTCGATACTAGTGACCACACAGTCTTGTAAAACTAAACTTGGAGAGAGATGACATGGGAAGGACGTGAGAACACAAATTTCGAAAGAGAAGATTACATAGATATGCAGCAATTCCTGATAGAGGTGCAGTGGAAAGAGAACTGGAAGAGGTAAGTACATACAGGTGAGAACGTACACATTGCTCTCTCTCTCTCTCTCTCTCTCTCTCTCTCTCTCTCTCTCTCTCTCTCTCTCTCTCTCTCTCTCTCTCTCTCTCTCCATACACACACACACACTCTTATGATCACAAGTGGGAACTGCCTTGAGGTGCCTAAGCAAGAAGTTGTTGCAAATACAATTTTTATAAAATATAATCTATCCGGGCAGGAGCCCTGGGCCCTCCTGATGCTGTGTCAGTCAGGCTCCTGGGTCTTCCCTTATGAGGGTCAAGGTCTTGAGAAAACACGAAGTCTATGAAACATCTCTTCAGGAGAGATCAGAGAAATGATCAACTTACCTAAATAGTTAAATTCTAAAGAACTGACGGATAAAAGCTATTCTTTCCCAGGTGATAAGTACAAGTCGTATCTTGTGTAGTGGACGGGCGACCCACCAAACCGGATCTAGCAAGTGGTAAACACACTGGTGCAATACTTAGCACACTTTATTAAGGAAATGTGTCACCCACTAGTGGTTCTGTCGGTTCTTTATAGTGTGTCACGAAAATAGGGGAGCAGAGAGAGAGGTCAGGTGTAGGAGAAAGGTCAGGTGAAACAGATTAAGTTAGGTGCCGGAGGAGTGTGAGTTGAGCATCGTTGTGACCTCACTGTTGTGTCCTGTTGAGGTAAAATAATCTTTGTACTCACAGAGATGGTGAAGCTTCCTGAATTTTAAACGACTGTGTTAGAAACTGGTGTTGTGGATGCCAGACAACCTTCCTCCCACTTCATAACATGGCCGGGTGTGCTACGTTACGACGCATAACACCCGTCTTGTTCCAATGTTAAATCTACATGCTTATGTTCCTTAATGTGTAGTTCCAGAGCTCTAGAAGTGTCTCCTACTTATACATAGTGGTGGCGTTGGAACCCGTTTCGTTGAGGTTGTTGCTAGCTAGTATTCTACAGATGTTGTCGACACTGTTGACGAAAGGATAATGTATCTGGTGGCTGCTGTCTCGCGTAGTAGTGTTAATGATGTAGAGGGCGCACTTGCTACACTCTCAGATGATGCTTTTAATAAAAGGTCAGTTTTTTAATGTGCGTTGTTACCTAGGTACTGTTACTGATGAGGTCTTGTTACAAAGCATAGACATTTATCAAGGTTTCAAGGTTATCGTGGGCTCTCACATCTTTCCCAGTCTGGTGCAATATTGCTCTTCACGTAATGCTAAAAAAAAAATCAAGAGTTTACCCCATAGTGTATCAGCACAACTTCGGAGTCACGTCCAATATGGCTGACAATGTAAATCAACTGATTTTAACCAAGTAACTGAAAACCCTAGAATAACTCAGTAGAGTCAAACTGTGACGTTGTTCCACTGTGGGTCCTTCACAACACAGTCAACACTCTGGGCGACGAGGCAACACAAGGAGGGAACCTTCCCACTATACATACCTGGAAACTGGTAGCTTGTGGAAACTTTTTACCAAGTTTCCACAAGCTACCAGAACGCTGGCAGCTTGTAGTACAGCTACCATAAAGTTGGCAGCTTGTAGTACAGCTTCCAGAAAGTTGGTAGCTTGTAATTCAGTCACTCAAAACTGATGGACACACATTCAGTCTTGGGTGGAGCAAGAAACTACAAATCTCTCAACACCTGGTGTCCCCGTCTTCCTCAGAAAGGACTAAGAAACTCGTATGCAAATAAGGGAGAACCTAAGAACCCTTACATTCCTAGAGAAGGACGACGGAGCCCCTTCCCTAGTAAGAAAAGTATTAGGAACACCAATCCTCCTAGGGAAGGACCTAGGAACCCTTCTCCTATAAGGAAGGACACAGGAACCTCATCTGAAATATGCTAGACTGCTTGTCTCTCTTCGATTATCCAGGGTTATTTACCCTGCGGGGTTAAGAATCCTGTTTGTGTGCTTCATCACACAACCAAATAAATCAGTCCATCCAAAAGTCTCAGGAACAGAAGTAAACAATGACTATGTAACTCCAGGCAGCACTCATTCCGTCCTGAAGGTCGTATACGCACCCAGAGTTGTGAGTGTAAAGAAACGTGTATATATCCGTGTATACACCCTGAGAGTATAATTTAATCTTTCATAACATGGCATAAATTATTCACACTGCTCGTGTACAGGTAAAACAAAGCCTTTAAAATGCTAATGCAGCCCTTAGACTTTTAAGCCAAAATGACAACACATCCTGACAACACTGAACCAACACAAGACAATAACACAGTGGTGCCACAACACACCACAACACCAATGAGCACTCAACACATCTAACAACATACCACAACACCAGTGAGTACTCAACACATTCTGACAACACAACACAACACCAGTGAGTACTCAACACATTCTGACAACACACCACAATACCAATGAGCACTCAACACATTCTAACAATATACCACAACACCAGTGAGTACTCAACACATTCTGACAACACACCACAACACCAGTGAGCACTCAACACATTCTAACAACATACCACAACACCAGTGAGCACTCAACACATTCTGACAACAACCACAATACCAGTGAGCACTCAACACATTCTAACAACATACCACAACACCAGTGAGCACTCAACACATTCTACAACACACCACAACACCAGTGAGCACTCAACACATTCTAACAACATACCACAACACCAGTGAGCACTCAACACATTCTGACAACACACCACAATACCAGTGAGCACTCACACATTCTAACAACATACCAAACACCAGTGAGCACTCAACACATTCAACACACAAACCCAGTGAGCACTCAACACATTCTCAAACACACCACAAACCAGTGAGCACTCAACACATTCTAAAACACCATACCAAGAACACTCTAAAGTAGCCAGAACATCAGTGAGCACATTCTGACAACACACCACAATACCAGTGAGCACTCAACACATCCTGACAACACACAACACAAATATGCAACACATGTAAGAAAATTACGAAATAAGGATACATCTGTGTCAGCCAAGGATACATCTGTGTCAGCCAAGGATACCTCAGTGTCAGTCAAGGATACCTCAGTGTCAGTCAAGGATACTTCAGTGTCAGTCAAGGATACATCAGTGTCAGTCAAGGATACATCAGTGTCAGTCAATGATACATCTGTGTCAGTCAAGGATACATCTGTGTCAGTCAAGGATACATCTGTATCAGTCAAGGATACCTCAGTGTCAGTCAAGGATACATCTGTGTCAGTCAAGGATAAGTCTGTATCAGTCAACGATACATCTGTATCAGTCAGGGATACATCTGTGTTAGTCAAGAATACATCACTGTCAGTCAAGGATACGTCAGTGTCAGTCAAGGATAACTGATAATTGTCAGTCAGTCATTAGGATAAGATGTCAGTCCTCAGTCAAGGATAATTTCAGTCCTCAGTCTGTATACACTGTCAGCCCCAGTCATGATAGCAGTTCAGTCCTATCTTGATAGAAGGTGTTCAGCCCTCAGTCTTGATAGAAGGTGTTCAGTCCCTCAGTCTTGATAGAAGGTGTTCAGCCCTCAGTCTTGATAGAAGGTGTTCAGTCCCTCAGTCTTGATAGAAGGTGTTCAGACCCTCAGTCTTGATAGAAGGTGTTCAGTCCCTCAGTCTTGATAGAAGGTGTTCAGTCCCTCAGTCTTGATAGAAGGTGTTCAGTCCCTCAGTCTTGATAGAAGGTGTTCAGTCCCTCAGTCTTGATAGAAGGTGTTCAGACCTTCAGTCTTGATAGAAGGTGTTCACTCCCTCAGTCTTGATAGAAGGTGTTCAGCCCCTCAGTCTTGATAGAAGGTGTTCAGCCCCTCAGTCTTGATAGAAGGTGTTCAGTCCCTCAGTCTTGATAGAAGGTGTTCAGACCCTCAGTCTTGATAGAAGGTGTTCAGTCCCTCAGTCTTGATAGAAGGTGTTCAGTCCCTCAGCCTTGATAGAAGGTGTTCAGTCCTCAGTCTTGATAGAAGGTGTTCAGACCTCAGCCTTGATAGAAGGTGTTCAGTCCCTCAGTCTTGATAGAAGGTGTTCAGTCCCTCAGTCTTGATAGAAAGTGTTCAGTCCCTCAGTCTTGATAGAAGGTGTTCAGACCCTCAGCCTTGATAGAAGGTGTTCAGTCCCTCAGTCTTGATAGAAGGTGTTCAGTCCTCAGCCTTGATAGAAGGTGTTCAGTCCCTCAGTCTTGATAGAAGGTGTTCAGTCCTCAGTCTTGATAGAAGGTGTTCAGACCTCAGCCTTGATAGAAGGTGTTCAGTCCCTCAGTCTTGATAGAAGGTGTTCAGTCCCTCAACCTTGATAGAAGGTGTTCAGTCCTCAGTCTTGATAGAAGGTGTTCAGTCCCTCAGTCTTGATAGAAGGTGTTCAGACCCTCAGCCTTGATAGAAGGTGTTCAGTCCCTCAGTCTTGATAGAAGGTGTTCAGACCTCAGCCTTGATAGAAGGTGTTCAGTCCCTCAGTCTTGATAGAAGGTGTTCAGTCCCTCAGCCTTGATAGAAGGTGTTCAGTCCTCAGCCTTGATAGAATGTGTTCAGTCCCTCAGTCTTGATAGAAGGTGTTCAGTCCCTCAGCCTTGATAGAAGGTGTTCAGTCCCTCAGTCTTGATAGAAGGTGTTCAGTCCCTCAGTCTTGATAGAAGGTGTTCAGTCCCTCAGCCTTGATAGAAGGTGTTCAGTCCCTCAGCCTTGATAGAAGGTGTTCAGTCCCTCAGTCTTGATAGAAGGTGTTCAGACCCTCAGTCTTGATAGAAGGTGTTCACTCCCTCAGTCTTGATAGAAGGTGTTCACTCCCTCAGTCTTGATAGAAGGTGTTCAGTCCCTCAGTCTTGATAGAAGGTGTTCAGACCCTCAGTCTTGATAGAAGGTGTTCAGTCCCTCAGTCTTGATAGAAGGTGTTCAGACCCTCAGTCTTGATAGAAGGTGTTCAGTCCCTCAGCCTTGATAGAAGGTGTTCAGTCCCTCAGTCTTGATAGAAGGTGTTCAGACCCTCAGCCTTGATAGAAGGTGTTCAGTCCCTCAGTCTTGATAGAAGGTGTTCAGACCCTCAGTCTTGATAGAAGGTGTTCAGTCCCTCAGTCTTGATAGAAGGTGTTCAGTCCCTCAGCCTTGATAGAAGGTGTTCAGTCCTCAGTCTTGATAGAAGGTGTTCAGTCCCTCAGTCTTGATAGAAGGTGTTCAGTCCCTCAGTCTTGATAGAAGGTGTTCAGTCCCTCAGCCTTGATAGAAGGTGTTCAGTCCCTCAGTCTTGATAGAAGGTGTTCAGTCCCTCAGTCTTGATAGAAGGTGTTCAGACCCTCAGCCTTGATAGAAGGTGTTCAGTCCCTCAGTCTTGATAGAAGGTGTTCAGTCCCTCAGCCTTGATAGAAGGTGTTCAGTCCCTCAGTCTTGATAGAAGGTGTTCAGTCCCTCAGCCTTGATAGAAGGTGTTCAGTCCCTCAGCCTTGATAGAAGGTGTTCAGTCCCTCAGTCTTGATAGAAGGTGTTCAGTCCCTCAGCCTTGATAGAAGGTGTTCAGTCTCAGTCTTGATAGAAGGTGTTCAGTCCCTCAGTCTTGATAGAAGATGTTCAGTCCCTCAGTCTTGATAGAAGGTGTTCAGTCCCTCAGCCTTGATAGAAGGTGTTCAGTCCCTCAGTCTTGATAGAAGGTGTTCAGACCCTCAGCCTTGATAGAAGGTGTTCAGACCCTCAGTCTTGATAGAAGGTGTTCAGTCCCTCAGTCTTGATAGAAGGTGTTCAGCCCCTCAGTCTTGATAGGTGTTCAGCCCTCAGTCTTGATAGAAGGTGTTCAGTCGCTCAGTCTTGATAGAAGGTGTTCAGTCCCTCAATCTTGATAGAAGGTGTTCAGTCCCTCAGTCTTGATAGAAGGTGTTCAGCCCCTCAGTCTTGATAGAAGGTGTTCAGCCCCTCAGTCTTGATAGAAGGTGTTCAGTCCCTCAGTCTTGATAGAAGGTGTTCAGTCCCTCAATCTTGATAGAAGGTGTTCAGTCCCTCAGTCTTGATAGAAGGTGTTCAGCCCCTCAGTCTTGATAGAAGGTGTTCAGTCCCTCAGTCTTGATATAACGATGTGTTATTTGGAGTTTTCTTGGTAGCGGGAATGCAATGATAAGGCTTCGGAGGCTTCTTACTTTATTTGTAATAAAGGTGCGGGTAACAGGCTGCGTGTCTGTGGCCATGGCCAAGGGCCATGCCTTGCGAGAGGGAGAGGAGTAGGCCTGTTCTCTGAGTGTAGTCTGGGCGCCAAGTGAGGGAGAGGCAGGGGTGAGGCAGACTCACATGGTTATGCCTACAGGCTTGCCCTCTGGCAGAAACTATGGGAACTAGCATGGCACGAAATATGAACTCAGCTGGCAGACAGCATGGCTGTCTATGCAGACAGTCAGGCTGTCTACATCGCTCGGTCACGCTACCCATGGTCGTCCCGACCATGAATGGCATTAAAAAAAACTCGGGTCTCTCTCGCAAGAACAGGTCACAGAACACGTAAGAAAAATACATATATACATAAACATATGGACATAGAAAAAAAAAACTTCCTCCAGAGAGGGAAGAAAAAAACGGTGTGCTTCGTGGTCTAAGGCAGTGAGCGTCGATGCAGCACTGCACGCCTTCCTGCGTCTGGATACATACTGCAACACGGGAGACAGCTGTGGCTGAGCTGTGACGTAACAGGGTACGATCTCCTCTGGGAGGTGAAGCAGACATCGTAGTAGTCGCTGCAGGGTTCACTCAACCTGGGGCACAACTGCTGGTGCCCTCGAGTGAGGCATCGTCAGTAGTCGCAACAGGACAGGACTGGCAAGCGACTCAGGAGGACATTCCTCGACTGGTACTGTCGCTGCTGGCGAGTGTGGAGTGAGTCGTGACAGGGACGACTCGGCGAAACATCTGGAGGTCGTAACAGCATACACCATACTGCAGTGAGTGGGCTAGCAGTCAAAGTGACATCATCTTTGTGCAGGCTGCTCACTGAAGCTGTGACACGAGGCTGACAGTCGCCTGCCAACAGGCTTAACTGCGGCTTGGCGAGTGACATCTCGCGACAGTAGAAGTTACAGCAGAGGGCAGTGTAAGCGTCCGCAGACTGGTCATCTGCAATAACTGGACTGACGGTCTAGGAGGTGAAGTGGAACGGTCTCGAAGGAAGAATCGTCGCGGGTACGATTCAGCAAAGGCATCTACGAGCGGCGAACAATAAGAGCTTTCTGTACAGGGCGCTCGAACGCTTGTAACTGACGCCTGGACTGACAAATGTCAGCTGTCAAGCGCGCGGGGCGCTGGTCACACCGGGTGACAAAGTAACACACAAGTGCTACACAGGACACACGAGAAACTGCACACATACTACACATGTGGTACAACATAGCTTACTAGCAAATGACGCTTTTCTGTATAAAAATCGTCACTAAGTAATACACGAACATGTGAGAACACTGACTGAGAGAAATAATGAACACTCGACTTATATCTTCTCTCAAACTTCTCGACAAATAATGAAAATATAATGCACACTGTGAAACTACAGCACTCGGGACATCATGTGGGTGATATCAGGCGTGACATCGCGAGTGACGTCAGCAGACGTCGCGAGGAACGTCAGGCAACATCGTGGGTGACGTCGCGAGGTGACGTTCTGGAGTGACATCATGATGGATGTCATGGGGTGACATCGCGAAGTGACATCAGTGGAGTGACGTCGTGGAGTCGGCAGCATCGTGACGTCAGCAGCATGGTGGTGACGTCATGGGTTGATGTAGGCGCAGACCCACACGTGGTCACACGTGGCTTCGAGTGGCCTCACACTCGGATACACAGTTCTGGCAAGAATTCACAAGGAAATTCACAGAAAACAGCATAGAGGGAGTGGGCAGTGAGTGGTGTATGGTGTGTGGCGGCGTACACTAGGGCGAGCGTGAGTGTCTGGGTGAGAGGTGAGGAACCCGGCCGCTTCCTACTCTCACCCTACCCATACACGAGGGAGACAACCACACTAGACGCTGAAATCACCACTAACTCACCTCTGAAGTGCTGAAATAGCAGTGCTGAGCTGAACAACAACAGCAGAACATGCTGGCAAGGCTGAGCACGTGACTGAGAAACAGCATGGGACGCTGTGGCGTGAAGTCAGTGACGCCATTTTTCGGAGAATTAGACAAATTTCGGCCTAAATCCTGCTTGTACCTGTGTCTGGATGCTGAGATTTGCAGACACGACATCAGGATAACTCATTGAGAGACGGATGCTTCTTGTAGAGACTGATGAATTGAAAGACAAACTTCATTCCTCTTCCTCCCCTCGGCGGACAAACACAACTGCTGCGAGGCACCGCTGGCACCATTTATAACGATGTGTTATTTGTCAGCTTGACAGCTGACATTTGTCAGTCCAGGCGTCAGTTACGAGCGTTCGAGCGCCCTGTACAGAAAGCTCTTATTGTTCGCCTGGACTGACAAATGTCAGCTGTCAAGCGCGCGGGGCGCTGGTCACACCGGGTGACAAAGTAACACACAAGTAATACACAGGACACACGAGAAACTGCACACATACTACACATGTGGTACAACATAGCTTACTAGCAAATGACGCTTTTCTGTATAAAAATCGTCACTAAGTAATACACGAACATGTGAGAACACTGACTGAGAAGGAATAATTAATGATTAGGTGAGAGGCTATGTGCAGAAATAATGCACTAGGATTTAAAATGCAAAAAAAAAAAAATTGAGCTTGCAAAGTGCAACAATGTTGCTGAAAAATTCACTGAAAGTATGGGCTTCAGTGATACTGTACTTGGTGCAGGGCAATTAAATAATGTCACAAATTCTTAGGAAATGCTAGACAAGTCACTGTTTACTTAACTTTGATTGTAGATGGGGGTTAGAAGCAAGTAGGCAGATACTGAAACTCCTGGTGTGTACTGGTGGCTGGATGCGGGGGTACACACACTATAAACACTTGTAGGCTTCTTTGGGGTCTCCAGTGGCGTAGGAAAGATTGTGCAAGGCTTGGGAAGAACGGGAAAAGGGCGTAGAATTCTGCGGAAATGAGGGTTTTTACTAAAAAACACAGAAACTCGCCAGCTGAGAGGCGGCGTTTTGTTTACACTGGGAACGCGTCTGAGAGCGTTGCTGACCCCGGCTTAGGAAGCGCAGACGGACACGGGGAAATTTCTACAGAAAAGGACTTTTTCAGAATGCCAGAAGTACTGCAAGAGACTGCAACAATTACTAGATGTTACTTTACAGTTTTCAATGGGGAGTTTAAGATACTGGTGCTAATACAAAAAAATTAAATCACTGCTGAAGCTGGAGGAAGGGTGAAGATTGAAGGACGCAGGAACGAGGTCCTGGGAACACTGCAGTCTCCTGGCTTGGCTGGCTTGGCTTGGGACAACCACGATGGGTTCCCACGTGGTCAAGCCAGGCTGGCTTCTTTAGGAACTCGGAGAAAACAACACACAGGCGACGAGCTGGATATAGGGAGCGTAGAAACGTAGCAAGTAGTGGAGAGTAGGTGGTTGGTGGTGTGAGGTAGGCAGGCAGGGCACCCTGAGGTAGACATCGTGGACACAACACCAACACCCGAAACGATCTCACCTCGCGTCTCTTGTAGCTGTAGGAAGGGCGTAGAGATGCTGCTGGATGCAGAAGGGTGTAGGAGAATGCTGGAGAGTTGTAGAGTAGGAGATGAACACACACGTGACTGCTTCAGGCTGGAGAGCTGGAGAGCTGGAGATGACGCCCTATGTCCCGATTTTGTGGAAAAATCGTGGACGATGCGCTGACTCAGGCACCCACGAGACGCTAGAAGCTACGGATGATGCGAGAAGCCAGCAGATGACCTGGATATGACTGGCTTGGTCGGATGATCGACTGGGCGTGGGTCCCCACACTACACTCTGCCGTATCCCACCGCTGTCACCACTGTTAAGTCTAACTTCTTGGCTGCTTACTTTGGGCAGTAGAATGGTAGCGTAGGTGCAGAGATACGGCCGATGACTAGACTCAGTTTATTAATGGCAAGGTGTAGGTGTACACGGGGACAGAGCGTGAGGGGACCGGGAGCCAGCACGTAGGGGAGATGCTGCTTCAGTGAGGTAGGCCGTGTAAGTGAGGAGAAGCATGGCTGACCAGCCCGACCTTGATAGGCCTATAGAGGGCAGCACCATAGTGCCGCGCAGTTTGAAAAAGCCTCTGGATAGGCTGTTTACATCCATAGGTGTTCAGTCCCTCAGTCTTGATAGGTGTTCAGCCCCTCAGTCTTGATAGAAGGTGTTCAGTCCCTCAGTCTTGATAGAAGGTGTTCAGTCCCTCAGTCTTGATAGGTGTTCAGCCCCTCAGTCTTGATAGGTGTTCAGCCCCCTTATCTCAGTGTCTGCAGCCACAAGTCTCGTCAGACTAGTCACTCCGGTGTAATACACGTATCTTACTTATCAAAATGTTGGTATTGTGTACCATTAAGGTAACTGATACTTAACTGACACAACAATACCATGGAATCTGACGCAACAATACCATGGAATCTGACACAACAATACCATGGAAACTGACACAACAATACCATGGAATCTGACACAACAATACCATGGAATCCGACACAACAATACAATGGAATCTGTCTCAACAATACCATAGAATCTGACACAACAGTATAATGGAATCTGACACAATAATACCATGGAATCTGACACAATAATACCGAAGAATCTCACACAATACCATGTAATCTGACACAACAATATCATGGAAATCTGACACAACAATACCATGGAATCTGTCTCAACAATACCATAGAATCTGACACAACAGTATAATGGAATCTGACACAATAATACCATGGAATCTGACACAACAATACCATGTAATCTGACACAACAATACCATGGAATCTGACGCAACAATACCATGGAATCTGACACAACAATACCATGGAATCTGACACAACAATACCATGGAATCTGTCTCAACAATACCATGGAATCTGACACAACAATAAAATGGATCTGACACAATAATACCATGGAAGCTGACACAACAATACCATGTAATCTGACACAACAATACCATGGAAACTGACACAACAATACCATGGAATCTGACACAACAATACCATGGAATCCGACACAACAATACAATGGAATCTGACACAATAATACCATGGAATCTGACACAATAATACCAAAGAATCTCACACAATACCATGGAATCTGACACAACAATATCATGGAAATCTAACACAACAATACCATGGAATCTGTCTCAACAATACCATGGAATCTGACACAACAATATAATGGAATCTGACACAATAATACCATGGAATCTGACACAAAAATACCATGTAATCTGACACAACAATACCATGGAATCTGACGCAACAATACCATGGAATCTGACACAACAATACCATGGAATCCGACACAACAATACAATGGAATCTGACACAATAATACCATGGAATCTGACACAATAATACCAAAGAATCTCACACAATACCATGGAATCTGACACAACAATATCATGGAAATCTAACACAACAATACCATGGAATCTGTCTCAACAATACCATGGAATCTGACACAACAATATAATGGAATCTGACACAATAATACCATGGAATCTGACACAACAATACCATGTAATCTGACACAACAATACCATGGAATCTGTCACAACAATACCATGGAATCTGATACAACAATACCATGGAATCTGACACAACAATATAATGGAATCTGACGCATCAATACCATGGAATCTGACACAATAATACCATGGAATCTTACACAATAATACCATGTAATCTGATACATTACCATGGAATTTGACACAACAATACCATGGAATCTGACACAACAATACCATTGAACCTGACACAACAATACCATGGAATCTGATACAACAATGCCATGGAATCTGACACAACAATACCATTGAACCTGACACAACAATACCATGGAATCTGATACAACAATGCCATGGAATCTGATACAACAATACCATCGAACCTGACAAAACAATACCATGGAATCTGACACAACAATACTATGGAATCTGACACAATAATAATAAGGGGATAATAAGGATAATAAGGGGGTAATAAGGGATAATAAGGATAATAACAGACAGCACCACAGACCACTACCCCACCTTCCTCTTAACAAACATTAGTAAACCACCCCTAGAATACACCAAAGTTTCATTTAGACTCCATGACCAGGCATTAATAACTTCACAGCAGAGCTAGAGACTGTTGACTGGGCTATAGAATTCTCAAACACCAAGGGTATCGATGATTGGACAGACAACTTTCTTAATAAATTACATAGACTATACAACAAACATTGTCCTATAAAAATGAAACAGATTAACGAATAGATTACGCTAGGCTGCCCATGGCTAACTAACAGCTTACTAAAATCCATTAACAAGAAACATCAATATGAAAAGCAATATAGACGGGGATTCATACATAAAGATTTTATTAAACACTATTCATCAGTTCTCACCAAACTAATAAAAAAAGCCAAACAATTGTACTACTCCAGCAGATTCACTGAAAAAAGAGGAGATATAAAAAAGACCTGGAAAACACTCTCACAGATTATGGGCCACAAACTGAAAAAACTAGGGATATTGTCCTAACTAAACCAAATGAAACACCACTACAGACTATTGATACAGTAAACAAGATAAATGACTTCTTCTCAACCATAGGATCAAATCTTGCCAGTAAAATCCCAGATACCAACGCCCGAGCAAGTGATTACCTAGATGGGAATTTTCCATCCTCCTTATATCTTACTGAACCCACTGAAGTCACCATGATAATCAAGTCACTTAAAAATAAATCAGGGCATCTGTCTCAAGTCCCACCATTATTATACAAACGAGCCGCTCATGTCCTTTCACAGATGTCAGCAAGGAAATGAGTGAGTTACTAAAGTCCCAGTATGACTCAGTTTTTAGTGAGCCGCTAACCAGACTAAAAGTTGAAGACCTAAATGATTTTTTATGAGAGTGCCACAGAACCTGGTAGACCAAGCCTATCTGACATTACCCTGTCGCCACATGACTTTGAAAAGGCGATAAATGACATGCCCATGCACTCCGCTCCAGGCCCGACTCATGGAACTCAGTGTTCATCAAGAACTGCAAGCCCCTATCACGTGCTTTTAACATCCTATGGAGAGGAGCATGGACGCTGGGGTCGTCCCGCAGTTACTAAAAACAACAGACATAGCCCCACTCCACAAAGGGGCAGTAAAGCAATGGCAAAGAACTACAGACCAATAGCGCTAACGTCCCATATCAAAAAAATCTTTGAAAGGGTTCTAAGAAGCAAGATCACAACTCATCTAGATAACCATCAATTACACAACCCAGGGCAGCATGGGTTTAGAGAGGTCACTCCTGTCTGTCCCAACTACTGGACCACTATGACAAGGTCCTGGATGCTCTAGAGGACAAACAGAATGCAGATGTTATATACACAGACTTCGCAAAAGCCTTTGACAAGTGTGACCATGGTGTGATAGCACAAAATGCGTGATAAAGGAATAACAGGAAAAGTTGGTAGATGGATCTATAATTTCCTAACAAGTAGAACACAAAGAGTAGTAGTCAACAGAGTAAAGTCTGAGGCAGCTAATGTGAAAGTTCTGTTCCACAAGGCACAGTACTCGCTCCCATCCTGTTCCTCATCCTCATATCGGACATAGACGGGGATATAAGCCACAGTGCCGTGTCTTCCTTTGCAGATGACACCCGAATCTGTATGACAGTGTCCACCGTTGAAGACACTGCAAGACTCCAAGCAGACATAAACCAAATTTTTAAATGGGCTGCAGAAAACAATATGAAGTTCAATGATGAGAAATTTCAATTACTCAGATACGGAAAACGTGAGGAAATTAAAATCTCATCGGAGTACAAAACTAATTCCAACCACACAATAGAGCGAAAACTAATGTCAAAGACCTGGGAGTGATCATGTCAGAGGATCTCACCTTCAAGGACCATAACACCGTAGCAATCGCATCTGCTAGAAAAATGACAGGATGGATAATGAGAACCTTCAAAACCAGGGATGCAAAGCCCATGTTGACACTTTACAAATCGCTTGTTCTATCTAGGCTGGAATATTGCTGCACACTAACTGCACCATTCAAGGCAGGTGAAATTGCTGACCTTGAAAATGTACAGAGAACCTTCACCGCACACATAACTGCGATAAACCACCTCAATTACTGGGAACGCTTGAAGTTTCTAAACCTGTACTCCCTAGAACGCAGGCGGAGAGATACATTGTTATATACACGTGGAAAATTCTCGAGGGATTAGTACCAAACTTGCACACGAAAATCACTCCCTACGAAAGCAAAGACTCGGCAGGCGATGTAACATCCCCCAATGAAAAGCAGGGGTGCCACTAGCACGTTGAGGGACAACACAATAAGTGTCAGGGCCCAAGATTGTTCAACTGCCTCCCAGCATACATAAGGGGATTACCAACAAACCCTGGCTGTCTTCAAGCAGGCACTGGACAGGCACCTAAAGTCGGTACCTGACCAGCCAGGCTGTGGTTCGTACGTTGGACTGCGTGCGGCCAGCAGTAACAGCCTGGTTGATCAGGCTCTGGTCAACATGAGGCCTGGTCACAGACCGGCCGCAGGGCGTTGACCCCTGGAATTCTCTCCAGGTAAACTCCAGGTAAACCAATCACTAGAAACTAGCACTTTCCCGACACTCCTCAAAACAGCAAGGGTTACACCAATACACAAAGGTGGTGACCCCACAGACGTAAACAACTATAGGCCTATATCAAATCTACCGTTGCTATCCAAAATCTTCGAGAAACTTGTGCACAAGAGATTATACTCGTTTATAACACAAGAGATTATACTCGTTTATAACACAAGATATTATACTCGTTTATAACACAAGAGATTATACTCGTTTATAACGACACAAAGCATACTCAACCCCTGCCAATTTGGCTTCAGGGAAAATAAAAGCACTAACGATGCAATAGTAAAAATGATAGACCTACTTTACACAGCACTGGAAAATAAGGAATATCCATTAGGACTTTTTATTGACCTAAGGAAAGCTTTCGACACAGTAAACCACGGCATCCTACTCCACAAACTTGACCACTATGGAATAAGAGGTCATGAACTTGCATACTTCAAATCCTACCTTACTAATAGGTATCAGTATGTCACCATTAAAGACACAACCTCCTCGACACGACCACTTGACACCGGAGTACCACAGGGAAGTGTCCTTGGTCCCCTGCTCTTCCTCTTATACATCAATGATCTTCCCAATGTACCACAACACCTGAAACCAATACTCTTTGCTGACGACACGACTTATGTCATCTCCCACCCAAATCTTGAAACTCTCAACACCATTGTTAACGACGAATTAATAAAAATATCAACATGGATGACAGCCGATAAACTTACACTCAACACTGATAAGACCTTCTATATTATGTTTGGCAACAGAGCAGGTGATGCACAATTAAACATTAAGATCAACAACACTCCTATTGCTAAACATAATGAGGGCAAATTCCTGGGCCTTCACCTCGACAGTAACCTGAAATTAAGCACTCATATCCAACACATAACAAAGAAAGTGTCCAAAACTGTGGGGATCCTCTCTAAGCTACGTTACTATGTACCACAATCAGCCCTACTCACACTATACTACTCAGTCATCTATCCCTACCTCACATATGTGCATGGGGATCAACAGCAATTACCCACCTAAAGCCAATAATAACCCAACAAAAAGCCGCAGTAAGAATTATCACGCAATCCAACGTGGGCAGCACCCCCACTCTTCAAAGACCTAAACCTACTCACTGTTCAGAACATCCATACTACTACTCTGCTATCTACATTTATAGAACCATAAATTCCAACTTTAACCCTGAGCTAAAACACTTTCTTGACAGTTGTGACAGGACCCATAGACATAATACCAGACACAAACATCTCTTTGACATTCCCCGTGTCCGACTAAATCTATACAAAAATTCAATGCGCATAAAAGGGCCTAAAATCTGGAACTCCCTGCCTGAAAACTCTAGAACTGCAGACACAACCTCCATTTTCAAAAGCACCGTTAAAAAACATCTTATCTCACTTACGCACCCAACCGGTAGCTAACCACATGAAAACTACTTTATCTTGCACATATCCACAACAAAATACACTTATTGATATTTGTGATTCCCCTTAATTTGCACATGACTAACCAAAATTCTAATACAACTATTGCTTCATAATTCTTAAGCTAGTCATAAGTTTGCCTAAGACACTCCAATATAGAAAAGGTATTATGCCAATACATCACCTTCACCATTAATATATAAACTAATTGTTAAATTCTTAAACTAATTGTTAAATTCTTAAATGTTTGAATTTCAGTACCTCAATTTTGTAAACCTAGTTAATCACTACAATTACCTAACCTTACTATCAGTATAATCATTGTGTCACTATAGAGTAAGACCTATCATAAGACTGCCTGAAAAGCCTAGGCATACCTAGGCATATTATTGGCCATCTTGTAATATCTACTTCATAAAATGTATAATAATATAAGTAGATTCGTCACCCAGCCTTGGTGGGGTGAGGTGGTTCTCTGCGCTGGTGCTGACCCCTGGTGACGCTCTGAGCCAACTTGGTTTTCAGTCAACAATGGCGTCGGCCGGCAGAAGAAGAGTGAACACAGTCTGCATCGACATGGTCACAGGAGTACTGCAGCCTGCCACGGCAACCACTGTACTTCCAGGTATCCTGAAGGACGTCTACAACATTGGGTGGCAGATTTGTACGGCGTGGCAATGAGCGGCATGACCAGGGTGTTTGTGAAATTTCTCACAGCTGGCGTTTATGAGAGGTTGGTGACCGCATCAGGATCGGATGTATACTGTGCGCACCGCCTACAAGTGAGATTGAAGGATGTTTCAAGAACCTACACTTGATTAAATTAAGAACGTGCCGTTCGAGTCTGACCAGATGGACATCAGCAAGGTTTCAGCGACTACGGGACGATACATGCTGTAACAACAGGGACATGGAGTGAGGGGGCCCCTGGCGGGCCTGTTTGAAGGGTCTTTCTCACTGAAGATGACACTGAAGAGACCGATACCTTCATATGTCATCCTGCCTGAGTTCCACACACAAGTTTATGTGACTTATGTGGGCCAACAACGAACGTGCAGGCTGTGTGGGTCTTACGGTCACATAGCCGCTGACTGTATGAGGCGATCGCATCAGAGGACTGATGCAGGACAACGGGGGCAGATGGCACAAGAGGAGCATCGTAAGAACGAGGGAACAGTAGTCACAGAAGGCGTACAAAGTTGTGGAGTGAAATAGTGGAGGGCCCTGAGGAGATGTCATACATTGCCTCAGGGGGCTGGGCAGAAGGAGGTTACTGGTGGATTGGGGATGCAGAGGTGTGAGTCAGGAGAAGCCACTGGAGGAGGTGTTGCAAGGCTTATTGGAGGAACCTTTGCCTGTATTAAGTGGGAGGTGAGTGCTGATTGGATGAGGCAGTGAAGCTGGTGGAAAGTATGGTCCAGGAGGACACAGGGAAGGGATTCATGGAGACTGAGCAGGTGACAGTGGAGGTGCACCGCTCAGCAGAAGAAGTACTATGCATGTGGTGACTGGGACTCGAAAGAGGTCGGGTACAATTTCGGACAGTGATGACGTACTAACTCCTGCACAGAGGACATGTAAAAACCTTTGGTGGATGTTGCGAGGAAGGATTTAGACTTGATGAAGGATAAGGGAAGGACAGGGGTGGAAAAATAGCGAGTAAAGCGGGAGTAAGGGAAGGCTTCATCGCAGCATCCACCGAGGTCAAAGGACAAACCCTCACAAGTGATTTCCAGTGTTTAACTATAAATGTGAATGGATTGCGGGATGAAATTAAACGAGCATGGGTGGAGGGTACATTACGTAGGTATGGAGTGACTGTAGCATTCATACAGGAACACAATTTTCGGTGTGGAAGGGAGCTGAGTTTGAAAGGATACAGAGTATATGCGGGGTCATCAGGGAAATTAAAGGGTGGGTCGGCAGTGGCAGTGGCGGAGTCCAGCCCTTTTCAACTAATGGCATGGGAGGAATGCGGGAGGGTAGGATTGTCAGGGTGGAAGGGGATTGGGGTGGGGTTTGCGTCTGTTTTATGGGGGTGTACATGCCAGCTGACAGGTCAGGGGAAGGTAAGAAGAATTTGTGCGGACTCAATGGTGTTTGCATTGGGATTTACCGGGTGTGGCAGTTGTAGGGGAGATTACAACTGCGTGATCAGAAGGAAGGATGTGGAGCCTAGGGTGCGGGTTGCGTGTTGGTGGAACTGAGGGACTTGTTGGGGAGTGCGGGATTGGGGGATGTCGTTGGGGTGGGGGGTGAGTGAGCACACTTTTGTCAGGCGGGATCGGGGCTAGGCTAGATAGGTTGTATGTTTGGGGAAGTGTGCAGGTGGGAAGGGTTAGTACAGTGGACGTGGGATTTTCTGACCATAGGGGAGTGTTGGTGGAGGTGGATTGGTCGGGTAGCGAAACAATATAAAAGCTATTGGAAGTTGAATACTAGACTGTTGTTGGGAATAGAGCAGAGGGAGGCTTTCGCGAGCTGGTGGGGAGGGGTGTGGGAAGCGGAAGGGAGGGGAAATTTAGTGGAATGGTGGGCGCAGGAGGGAAAGCAGTTCATCCGACAGTACTATCGGAGGTTGGGAAGGGAGGAGCGGCATGGAGGTACGGGTTGCAAAATTATATTGAGGGTTACTGCAGGACTGTCATGACAGAGGGGTTATAAGGTGATGGGGAGATTAGGCAGTTGAAGGAGCAATTAGAGGAAATTCAGAATGAAAGATTCGGGGCTTGCAAGATGAAAGCGGGGTTGGAGGAGGTCCTGTGGGGGGATAAACCCTCAAAGTATGTATTGGGGAGGTGCAGAGCACGCAGAGAGGCAATTTCAGTGGAGTGTTTTGAGGTGGATGAGAACCTAGGGAGATATGAGAGGGGAACATGGATAAGAGGTACGGAAGCGATGGGGGTGTATGTTGATAAATGGTTTGCTAAATATTTGGAAAAAGAAGAGATAAAAGGAGTGGAGGGATGTTGCTACAGAGAGGGGTTAAGGAGAGGATGGGGGAGGAGGACAGGAGGGGGTGGAGGGGAGATACGGGAGGATGAGGTGGGAGGCAGTGAATGGTCTCAGCAAAGGGAAGGCACCAGGAATAGATGGGATTGCAAATGAATTTTATAGGGAGAACTGGGGTGCTTTGGGAATGTGTCACTGGGGTGATGAACTGTATGAAAAGGGAAGGGGTGATGGGGAGGAAATGGGTATGGGGTGGTGGTTTTGGTGAAGAAGGGGAAGGAGGGAACAAGGTTAGTAATTACAGGCCGTTGATGTTAATGAATACTGACTATAAAATATACGCGAAGATTTTGGGTAACAGATTAAAAAGGTGGTGGAAAGAGTGATTGAAGAGGGGCAGGGGGAATACCGGGCAGGGAGTGACCAAGGGGCAGGAAAGGATTAAGGGGTTTATAGATAGGTGTGGGAGGGGAGTGTTGACGTTGGACTGGAGGGGCTTACGACAGTGTGAATAGGGATGTGTTGCTAGAGATTATGCGACGACAGGGATTTGGGGGAAGTTGTTCAATGGGTATGGTCTTTGTATGGAGCGTAAGATTCAGGTGAATGGAAGGTTAGGGAGTGTGGTAAAGATGAACAGGGGGCTGCGGCAGGGTTGTCCCCTGTCGCAAATTCTGTTTGCCTGTCTGCAGGACCCGTTTTACAGGTTAGTGGGGAGGGGATAGGGAGGGACGGGGTAGTGGAGGTGGGAGGACAGGCGGGCATTGTGGGGTACGTTGATGACACAACGGTGCTTGTGGGTAGTAGGAAGGATTTAGAGTGGGTGGGGAGGGCTCTAAGTTTGTTTTGTTCGGCGACGGGAATGAGGGTGAACGGAGGAAAGTCGAAGTTGATGGAGGTGGGGACATGGGTGGGCGGGAGATTGGCACGAGGGTTTGGGTGGCATATCGTAGATAGCGTCAAATATGTGGGATTATCTTTATGAGGAGGGGGTCATGGCTAGGAAGTAAATTCGCGAAGGGTCGTGCAGGGGCGAAGGATCGTATTAATAGTTGGAGGGCGGGGGACCTGACCTTGGGGCAGAGGTGATTGTTGTAAACAGCTTGGTTTATAGTAGATTGTGGCATGTGGCAGTCGTGTATCCATTAAGGACGGAGGATGTCAGGGAGCTGGAGGGTAGGGTGTATAGGTACATTTGGGCGGGTGGGCGACATTGGCTTAGGAAGGACATCATGCGAAACAGCATTAGGCGTGGAGGTTTAGGGTTGATTTGGGTGGAGCGTAGGCTTATATGTGCGTTTGTTAGAAGATGCATGGTGAGACGGGGGTCTGGGGAGGTGTGGAGAAGATGGGGTGGGGGGGTGCTGAGGGAGGTAGGGGAGTGGTGGGGAGGGACGGAATTGGCTTTTGCAGGGATATGTTGAGAAATTTGATGGTGATGGCGGAACCTCACAAGATACGGACAGGGTAATGGTAAGAGTGGGGAATGGGAACGAGGTGGTGGAGGGGTGGCGGTGTACCCCACATATGACTGGAGAAGCATTTGGGAGGGGTTCAGGGAATTAAGGTTGAGGGAAAGGGACAGGGAGCATATGTACAGATTCATGCATGGAGTGGTGGCTTCAGGCAATTCTATTCACCATGGGTTTAGTGCAGGATGGTAGGTGTGAGAAGTGTGGCGTGATGGAATCAGCATTGCATGTGGTGTTTTGCGCATTGGGGAGTGAGGGAATGGTTGGGTGGAATCATTCGAGGGTTGGGAGGGTGGCATTTCAATGCTAAGAGCGATATACCTGGATATAGGGAGTGGGGCATAGAGAAAGGAGGGATTATGTATTGTATGGTAGATTAGTGTGTGGAGCATGAAGATTAAGGGACAAGAGTAACAGGGAGAGGATTAGGGCTGTGGCGGCAAGCATGTATCGCACCAAGTGTAGGAATAGGGTGGTGTATGGTAGGGGATGGGAGTCGGCTTTTGCGGAGGGTACAGGAACATGAGTATGGGGGATCTATAGGGGTCCTAACAAGGGGCTGGACATCCAGGCTATAGGTGGAGTGGGTGTGTTGACAGGAGGTGAGTGCTTTGGGGGAAAGGTGAAATAGAGGTGTGTGGGGTTTGGAGGGCCGATAGAGGGCACGGAGGACTACTAACACCTGATTTGGGTGGGGACCATGACTAGAGCAGAGGAAAGTATGCAAGAAGGATGGGGTGAAAAAGGGGGTCAGTAAGGGAGAGTGAGGGTTTGTCCAGTACTGTGCATTTCAATTGGTGTGAGGAGGTTAGTTTAAATATGGTATAGCGGCGTTCCTATGGAATGGGACGATGCAGTGCATTATGAGTGGTTGCATACGTGCATCTGTTGTCATTTCAATGTTATGGAAAACACAGTTACGGTGGTGTTACTCTGGGATATCAGTGCATGATTCGGTGTTTTGTTGGATGATGGGTTTGTTGCGGTAGATTTTAAAGTTTAAATTTGTATGTAATGTGATGACGTTGATATGAGGATAAGACTGTTTTGTTTTTTTGGCATTCATGTATTTGGTGTTTCTTGAAGATGTGTAATGTTATACTTAATATTTGTGTGTTGTATTATGTGTCCATATTTATGTATTGTATGTAACATGTTATTCTTGTGTGGGGCATTTCAGTGGTTCTTAGTGTTCATATTAATACGTCTAATGTGTAGACGTTGTTACATTTCATGTTGTAAATAATTTGTTGGGGTGTCGGTAGGGGTTCTAACGTAATTAGTTGTAATTCATGTATTACCACAATGCTAGAGACAGTGGTATCAGGCGAAGGGTACATATATTTATTATAACTTGTACATATTAGAATGTACATGTGTACATTCATTATTGATCATTATACGTGTTGTTTTGTGTATAGACAGTAAGCAAGAAAGATCATGTTTTGGATATATCATTGGTTTCCTGGAAAAATCAATATATGTAATGACATGTCTAGGATATTGGTAAAGGTTTGTTGAAGATGGACATGGCTCAATGTGCTCCATTCTGGATATGTATGCACTTTGTTTTGAACAATTGATCATGAACATGGGGTTTATGTAGTGTGGGGGAGGGTTTGTAGGGGAGACAATTGGTATTTTATGATATGTATTAATCTCTTTCATGTGCATAGACTGTTCCTATGTGGCTGTTTTTGGTTAGTTGTTGTTGGTCTTTTGGATTTTCATAGTTTACTATTGTAATGTTTTATTTGTGTATAATGAATTTAAATAAAAAAAAAAAAAAAATAATAATATAAGTACACCCCACTTTGTATATTACAAGAAATAATACCTTGGAATCTGACACAACAATACCATGGAATCTGACACAAAACTAATATAGAATGTGACACAACAATACCATGGAATCTGACACAATAATACCAAAGAATCTGACACAACAATACCATTGAATCTGATGCAACAATACCATGGAATCTGACACAATAATACCATGGAATCAGACGCAATACCATTGAATCTGACACAACAATACCATTGAATCTGACACAACAATACCATTGAATCTGATGCAACACTACCATGGAATCTGACACAATTATACCATGTAATGTGACACAACAATGCCATGAAATCTGACACAACAATACCAGTGAATCTGACACAACATTACCATGGAATCTGACACAACAATACCATGGAATCTGACACAACAATACCATGGAATCTGACACAACAATACCATTGAATCTGACACAACAATACCATTGAATCTGATGCAACAATACCATGGAATCTGACACAATATTACCATGGAATGTGACACAACAATATCATGGAATCTGACACAACAATACCATGGAACCTGACACAACAATACAATGGAATCGGACACAACAATACCATGGAATCTGACACAACAATACCATTTAATCTGACACAACAATACCATGGAATCTGACACAACAATACCATGGAATCTGACACAACAATATCATAGAATCTGACACAATACCATGGAATCTGACACAACAATATAATGGAATCTGACACAACAATAATGGAATCTGACACAACAATAATGGAATCTGACACAGCAACACCATGAAATCTGACACAACAATACCATGGAACCTGACACAACAATGCCATGAAATCTGAAACAACAATACCATTGAATCTGACACAACAATACCATGGAATCTGACAGAACAATACAATGGAATCTGACACAACAATACCATGGAATCTGACACAACAATACCATGGAACCTGACACAACAATACCATTGAATCTGACACAACAATACCATGGAATCTGACACAACAATATCATGGAATTTGACACAATACCATGGAATCTGACACAACAATATAATGAAATCTGACACAACAATACCACGGAATCTGACACAACAACACCATGGAATCTGACACAACAATACCATGGAATCTGACACAACAATACCATGGAATCTGACACAACAATACCATGGAATCTGACACAACAATACCATGGAATTTGACACAAAAATACCATGGAATGTGACACAATAATACCTTTGAATCTGACACAACATTACCATGGAATCTGACACTACAATACCATGGAATTTGACACAAGAATACAATGGAATCTGACACAGCAATACCATGGAATCTGACAGAACAATACCATGGATTCTGACACAACAACACCATGGTATCTGACACAACAATACTATGGAATATGACAAAACAATTCAATGGAATCTGACACAACAATACCATGGAATCTGACACAACAATACCATGAAATCTTGGTACAGAGAACTTCAAGAATAAAAGGCCCAATATGTGACTGGAACAATACAAAAATACCCGCGCGTAGGACACTGAAACTTCTGACGGCGTTTCGGTCCAACTGGAACCATTAACTAGACACACACAAGAACGAAGGGAAGGAGTCAGTATATATACGAGAAGGGGGTGAGGGCCGAGTAGTAGAACGAGGATATAGTAGTAATATTGGGGATGTGGTAGTCGTAGTAGTAATATTGTAGATGTGGTAGTCGTAGTATTAATATTGTAGATGTGGTAGTCGTAGTATTAATATTGTAGAAGTGGTAGTCGTAGTATTAATATTGTAGATGTGGTAGTCGTAGTAGTAATATTGTAGATGTGGTAGTCGTAGTATTAATATTGTAGATGTGGTAGTCGTAGTAGTAATATTGTAGATATGGTAGTCGTAGTAGTAATATTGTAGAGGTGGT